>JANVCC010008738.1:58815-75396 GCA_025345505.1 Todiramphus chloris collaris | reverse complement strand
CCCCCAGCCTCTGGTGCCGTGTGAGCACTGGCAGTCATAACACGGGTGTGTTATCAACACCCTCCAGCTCCCAGTGCTGCAGCATGCTGAAAAGCTGTGTTATAAATGAGATCAAAATTGTCTTTAAATCAAGAAGGTAAAAACTTATTAGTGATGGGGAATGCGCAAGCAGCGCTGGGTGCGCGGGGAGTCTACACTCTACCAACACACACACCGAGATGTCAAGCGAGCAGTCATTTATTACACTAAATCATGCATATCCAACAGCGTTAACTACATATTCATTATATGGGATTGGATTATTATAATCAGGTCCAGGAACTCATTATCATAGGTCTCCTCCCTTTGGCACTTGCGCACTGCTGTCTGGTGGTCGTGGGCCGGGGTCTTCAGGAGGAAGGCCCCCAGTCTTCCTCGCAGTGTACTTTTCACCTTTTGTCTCAAAATGATGAGTTGCAATGAGTCAGAAATCACAGTGCTGGTGTGACCTGGCTTGTCTGTGGGAGACTCTCCTGTATTCCTCCCTGTCTGGGAGTTAGTTTCCCTTATCTACAAAGACCAAAACTACACAAGACAGGCTACAGGATTTATGAGAACCTTGATACTCTCAAGGCTATGTAAGACAGGCTACAGCTTACAACTATGTAAGACAAAACACAGTTTACAGCTATGTAAAACAAGCTACAGTTTACAAGGCTGCAAAACTAAGATTTATGATGACATTTACAACTCAGGCCTCTACCAGGCCTGTATCCGGTGGGAGCAGGGATGACGTCCTGGAGGGCCGAGTCCCCAGCAGGGCAGAATACATTTGGTATCTTTCCATACCTGATCTGGTGCTTTTATTAGAGCAAACCAGCCCAAGCGATTGGTTTACCTGTTCCCTTTTAACAGCAACCCCCTGTTGCCACATCTTATTGACACAAATCATCCAATTTTCTTCATTACAATTCCCCCCTTTCTTTCTTCAATCTTGTTTCGTGTTTGTCTTTCAAAGTTCAGCAATATTAACTCTGCCCTTTTCCTCTGAATCCTTTTGGGTCTCGGCCTCAGTATCGTTAGCTTAGGAGGTTTTCCGGAAGTTGTGAGTTCTGGATCCACGGGCACGGTGGTCACTTGCATCCCCTGGGCGACAGAGTGTATTAAACGGATGAAACAGGGAATGAGACAGGGAAGAAACAGTAATCCTGTTACCGAGCATAATAGGATAAAGCCAATCCTTTTCCACCATGTTCCCAGGAAAAACGTATCCCACCAAGTCCCTTCTAAGATTGAATTCCACTTGTGTACTTGAACATGGTCAATCCTTTTTATCTCTGTGGCCAAGTTCTCTACTACCTTTCCATTATCATCTATCTCGAGACAACATTCAGAGGTTTCATCTTCCACATAGCCCCCCTTCAGATGCTAACAAATAATCCAGAGCCAACCGATGTTGATAAAGGACTGTTCAGGTCTGGGTCATTTGTTTAGCAATTAACTCTAGAGCTTGAGCCGTTTTGTTTGTAATTATTTCAACCACTGCCTGGAGTTTAATAATTCGATTTAACATGTAAATTGGGATTCGCTTGCAAGGTGATTCGCCAATTCCTTTCCCAAATGTACCCCCCTCTCTGGTTATGTACTCGTGGCCTATTACTTCCAAATTTAAGACCCACCGCTCCAGGCGGTGTTCCGTATCAGATATTTTTGTATGATTCCAGGTTAACAATTGTTCCACACTTAGCCCTTTCCCTCTCCAAGGCCATTCCTCACTCATTTTGCTTCCCCCACAGGCCCAACAATGAGAGACATTCAAATCAGTTACTATGCGTTGCATTAAATCAAGGAATAGGTTTTGGCCGAGCCCAGGGAGTTGTAGTTCCTTAAGTTTCGATTTCAACCCAGTGTACATTTTCGTGAGAGGTGTTTGAACGGGACGTGCAGGACGTAATGCCTTTATTCTATTTTTCACTATTATTTCCTTAAAGTCGTCTTATAAACCTCCCCCGTCACTTATGTCCCAGTGTCCACCTTGAGTAAAGCATATAGTTGCTTCACCCCGGGGACACCCAACCCTTCCTTTTATCCCTCCTGGGCCCAAATTTTGGGCTACCCAGAAGGTTTGTCCAAATCTTGTGCACTTAATTACCCTTTTGGCATCATAACATTCTTTATTCACGTGGGTGTTCAGGGTAAAAGACTGCACAGAGGTCCCCCTCAATCAGAGAGTCTAATAGCTGTAGTGGGTCTGGCTGAGCTGCTTTTCCCCACCCAGCCCTCATGCTGCAGTACTGGGAGCTGGAGGGTGTTGATAACACACCCGTGTTATGACTGCCAGTGCTCACACGGCACCAGAGGATGGGGGGGCAAGATGGGGGAGGGGATACAGCTGACCTGAGCTGACCAGTAGGATATTCCATACCATATGATGTCAGCTCAACTATAAAGGGAGAGGGCAGGAGGAGGATGGGGGGGCATTCTGCTTTGTCCTCCAAGCGGCTGCTACGTGTTCTGGAGCCCTGCTTCCTGGACTCGGCCTGATATCGCCTGCGGACGAGAAGTAGAGAATAACATCTTATCTATCATAACCCACGGCTCTTTTTGTCTTATTCTCTCCCCTTCCCTGGGTCAGGGGGAGTGATAGAAGAGCTTGGTGGGCACCTGGTGCCGTGCCAGGGTCAACCCACCACAATAGCACTTAGAGGCACAGTCGCGCATGATCAGTGCCTTGTTTAACAAGGCCAGTATCAGGTACAAGGGTCCGGTATGACTTACTCCTCTACCTCCCATGCCTGTTGGAGTGCTGCCAACAGCCAGGGATGGGTTTCTTCTTGGTAGCAAGAGCAGTGGTCAATCCAGTCTTGCCCCTCACCTCTTTTCCTGACCTTGGAGTTTCCAATCAATGCCTTTTCTGTGCTCTCTTCCCATCAAATTCTCATGCACAATAACCTAAGGTCCTATACCATTCCCTTTCAAGCACCTCCCAGTTTTCTGGGAGTAACAACTCCCAGCCACAAAAGGTTTTGATTATCTGTGTTAATTCGATCTGGTGCCCTCTCCTTAGGTTACTCTGGCACCTGGGGCACCTAGGGTTCCAATTATAAGAAATACAAGACCACCTTAAGTTACACTTTATACATTCACACGTTACCCCAACCCCAATGTTCTAGTTCTGTGTGTTTGACAGAAGGGATTCTGTATGGAATATAGTTTGACTTCGGGTTGGTCGATCAGTCCTCTTTCTCTACATCACAGGAGAGAGCATAAACCAGAGATACGGGGGCAATCTTGTATAGTCCAGATCGCCCAGACTGAGGTGATATTGAGTCCTCTTTCCAGAAGGCAAACTGTTTTTCTCAGGATTTGTCCAGGCTTTATATTAAACCACGAATGTAGGCTCAGTCTTACCCACGGTTCCCACGGTATCTCCCTTGGTTCCCTTCTTTCAGGAAAGTTCATTTGTTGACTAGGTGAATTTTTAGGTCACCTGGGGTGGAGGCTACGGTCCAATTCTTGGGAGGTTCCGCCAATCCTTTAGTCCTGGTAGCATGAGTCCATCCGTGCTCCGCAGTCCGGATTGCAGTCTCTGATCTGAAGTGGTTACCGTATATCCTGCTTTGCGGGTGCCTTGTTGAACACAGCTGGTTCCGTCCGTGTACCAGGAGTCTTCAGCATCTTCTAGCAGATCCTCTTTCCAGTCCGGTTGGCTAGAACATCCCACCTCAATGGTCTCCAGGGAATCATGCATCACTGAATCCCCAGGGGTCCCGCTGAGAAAAGATGCTGGATCAACAATGTGAGTAACCAGTATTTCCACATCATCCTGCTCCATCGGAATGGCCTGGTACCTAAGGAACCTCTGCGGTGACAGCCAGTGTCCCCCTTTGCCTCCAATACCACAGATACAGCGTGGGAGACCAATACTGGAATCCTCTGTCCCAGTGTGAACTTTCATGCTTCTTAGATGTTAAGCACTACTGCAGCTACCGCTCTTATACAACTGGGCCATCCTTTACTAACTTCATCAAGTTGTTTAGAGAAATATGCCACTACCCTTCGGTATTGGGACAAAAATCCCAAGGCTATTCCCTGTTTTCATAAGACAATAACCAGAAGGGTTTCCTGGTGTCTGGTAACCCTAAAGCAGGAGCTCTCATCAGTTCCTTTTTCAACTGATGAAATGCTTGCTCAGCCTCCTCATCCCAAATGAGGCTCTTTGAATTTGTTTTTAAAAGTTCGTAAAGTGGTTTTACCAAAAGTCCATAGTTGTATATCCACAAACGGCACTACCCTGCAGGAAGTTCTTTAGCAGGGGGTGGTCTGGGGTTCGATAAATGGCTTCCTTCCTTGCAGCCCCTAAGTTTGTTGTCCAGCCGTGATCTCATATCCCCAGGTAGGTTACTTGCTGCTGAGCCACCTGGGCTTTCTGGGGAGAGACTCGATAACCATTTAGTCCAAGAAAATTCAGCAAACTGACTGTCCATCCCATACACATGTCCCTTGTTTCAGTGGCTACTAAGAAGTCGTCCACATGCTGCAATACCACCCCTATTCCAGGTGGATGTTCTCATTGTTCCAGGTCTTTGTCTAGTTGTTTCCCAAAAAGAGTGGGTCTGTTCTTAAACCCCTGTGGCAATACTGTCCATGTGAGTTGTGTTCTTCCAGAATCTGGGTTTTCCCACTTGTTATAAGTTAGATTCACGAATTTATGTGAGTCACAGCCAATAAAAAATTTAAGAATTTATTAAGCAAGCAACAGCAAGCAAAACAGCGCTGGGCGACTGGGGAGACGCAGCTCCGCCAACGGTGCACAAAAGATGTCAAGTAAGCAGGCATTTATTACACTAAATCATTCATATCCAACAGCATTAACTACATATTCATTGTGTGGGGTTGGATTATTATAATCAGGTCCAGGAACTCATTATCAGGGGTCTCCTCCCTTTGGCACTTGCACATTGGTGTCTGGTGGTCATGGGCTGGGGTCTTCAGGAGGAAGGCCCCCAGTCTTCCTCGCAGTGCACTTGTCACCTTTTGTCTCAAAATGATGAGTCAGGAACCAGAGGGTTGGTGTGATCTGGTTTATCTGCAGGTAGGCTCTCCTATCTCCTGTCTCCTATCTTCCTGTCTGGGACTTAGTTCCCTTATCTACAAAGACCAAAACTACACAAGACAGGCTACAGGATTTAGGAGAACCTTGATAACTTTCAAGGCTATGGGAGACAAAGCACAACTTACAACTCTGTAAGACAAGAGACAGTTTTACAGTTATGTAAAACAAGCTACAGTTTACAAGGCTACTAGGCTAGGATTTATGATGACATTTACAACTCAGGCCTCGGCCAGGCCTGTATCCGGTGGGAGCAGGGATGATGTCCTGGAGGGCCGAGTCCCCAGTATAGCAGAATACATTTGGTTCCTTTCCATACCTGACTTGGTGCTTTTATTAGAGCAAACCAGCTTAAGCAATTGGTACAAAGTTTGATGAACAAACAATTCACAGTTTATCACACCACTCAAAGGCAAACAAGGGCTGGCTCTCCAAACTCAGGGGCAAGCAAAAGAAGGCATCCTTCAGATCCAATATGGTAAACCAAGCCAATTCAGATATTAATTTAGTTAATAATGTATATGGGTTTACCACTACTGGATATAAATCCTTAGTTATCCTATTGATGTCTCTCAGATCCTGCACTATCCTGTAACTCCCATCTGGTTTCCTAACCAGCAGGATAGGAGTGTTATATTCCAATTCACACTCTGTTAGCTTTTATTTCCTCAGGTACCCCAGCTTTGATGGGGGTGCTAATGAGAGCCAAGCTTAGCATTTTACTCAACTGTTCATTCCCTATTTTAAATTCTAGTTTTCCTTCTTCAAATTTTACCTGTGCTCCCAAGTGTTACTTGAGCCAGTGGCTCCCTTTACCGTTACAAAGTCATCATCTAGGGGTGTCAAGGCTTGATTTAAAACTGAATATGTTGCTCCTGTATCAATTAAAATTCCATGTCTCTTCATTGTTCCCCTAGCCTTATTTTAACCAGTGGATCCGCTAGGGTAGATTCCCCAGGTTCCCCATCAATCTTCTCCAAAATGAGCCTGTATCGCTCCTCTACCTCTCCCCCGTCTCTCTGGACATTCATTTTTCCGATGCCCTTTTCTCTTATAGTGTGCACGTTGATCCCTTTGTACAAAATTTCTTCGTTTACCCTGTTCTTTACACCTCCACCCTCCATTCCGTTCCTTCCCTGCCCTGTCTGGGTTTGTCAATAGCTTTTTCCAGACTCCTCCTTTCCCTTTCCTTTCAAACGTTTCAACACTTCCCTGTCCTTCTTACGGTCCTTTCCCAAAGCCAAAACTTAGGGGTCTTATGGAGGCATATTTAATCTACATTTCCTCTGACACTCAGGATGATTTCTAACTCAGAAAAACATATCTGTGTATTTTACTTCATCTCATTTCTCATTTTCCCTTAAAATCACCATCAGCTCCACCAAGGCATCACAATCCAAGGCACCTCCTGCCAGCCACCCCAACTCTCCCCACTCAATCCATACAGTGGCCATACATCAGTACAGTATCCCTCAGCCTTTCTATGGCTCAAGTTCCCTCCTGGCTGATCTCCCAGCTGCCTCCAATGTGCGAAAATGGACCCTAAGGGGTTTTAGGATAGATCTCCTGACTCTGTCTCCCACCCATTGCAGTGTTTACACAATCCCACACCTCTTACAATAACAATAGGTAACAAGACACAACCAAATTCTCCCAATCACAACATACAGCAGCAAAAGGTCCTCATACCAAATGACCTGAAACTAGCCCTGAATTTGCATCTGTACAGTTCCAGGGACAGTCTTAAAAGTTCTCAGTTCTGTGCTAACTCAGAACTGTTATAAGTTAGATTCCCGAATTTATGTGAGTCATAGCCAGTAGAAAATTTAAGAATTTATTAAGCAAGCGATAGCAAGCAAAACAGCGCTGGGCGACCGGGGAGACACAGCTCCGCCAATGGTGCGCAAAAGATGTCAAGCAGGCAGGCATTTATTACACTAAATCATACATATCCAACAGCATTAACTACATATTCATTCTGTGGGGTTGGGTTATTATAATCAGGTCCAGGAACTCATTATTATAGGTCTCCTCCCTTTGGCACTTGCGTACTGATGTCTGGTGGTCGTGGGCCGGGGTCTTCAGGAGGAAGGCCCCCAGTCTTCCTCGCAGTGTACTTTTCACCTTTTGTCTCAAAATGATGAGTCAGGAATCAGAGGGTTGGTGTGATCTGGCTTATCTGCAGGGAGGCTCTCCTGACTCCTATCTTCCTGTCTGGGAGTTAGTTCCCTTATCTACAAAGACCAAAACTACACAAGACAGGCTACAGGATTTAGGAGAACCTTGATAACTTTCAAGGCTATGTGAGACAAAACACAACTTACAACTATGTAAGACAAGGCACAGTTTACGGCTATGTAAAACAAGCTGCAATTACAAGGCTACTAAACTAAAATTTATGATGACATTTACAACTCAGGCCTCAGCCAGGCCTGTATCCGGTGGGAGCAGGGATGATGTCCTGGAGGGCCGAGTCCCCAGTATAGCAGAATACATTTGGTACCTTTCCATACCTGATCTGGTGCTTTTATTAGAGCAAACCAGCTTAAGCAATTGGTTTACCTGTTCCCTTTTAACAGCAACCCCCTGTTGCCACATCTTATTGACACAAATCATCCAATTTTCTTCATTACAGGTGCTAGCAGAGGGATTTTTCTCAGGTTCTCACAATATTCGGTGAGAGTCCTGCCTTTCTCACCAGTGTTATGGAAAACAGTAGGATGTTTTTTGTAAGCTGGACCAACACTGTTGTTTTGTTAAGTTCTGTTTATGGTACATTGGAAAACGATTTTGAAATGGGTGTTGTAGGACTTTAGCCAATCACCCTAGGAGATGGGTGATCACTGACCAATTTCCTTATGGGGCTAGGGCATATAAAACGGGGTTATACATTAATAAAGGTGTTCTCTCTCTGTTGCTGAATTTGTGTGTTGCTGCATCTCTCCCCTCCCGGTAAACAGCGACACCTCTCGTCCTATCACAGGGCACAACTGAAAAGAGACTGGCCTCTTATTAAGTATAAGGAAGAAATTCTACAAATTCTGCAGAATATTCTGAAACCTAAGGGAGTGGCAATAATGCATTACAAGGCACATCAATTCAGACAAACCGCAGTAAATGTGGGTAATTGATTAGCTTGATAAACCTGCCAAAGAGGTTACAACGCATCCTTGAATTGGTACAACTAAAACAGGTGAAGATACCAAATCTGAAATCTACTTATAGTGAGGCATATCAACAACTGGCATCACTGTTAAAATCAACCACAAATGGAGAGGGTTGGTTAATAACTCTCACAGAACAAGTCGTTGTTCCATCGCAGATAACGTCCAAGA
Source organism: Todiramphus chloris collaris (assembly GCA_025345505.1). Lineage (NCBI taxonomy): Eukaryota > Metazoa > Chordata > Aves > Coraciiformes > Alcedinidae > Todiramphus > Todiramphus chloris. The sequence goes on along the minus strand of JANVCC010008738.1, from coordinate 66,969 downwards.
TCGTAGAAAAGAGACATGAGGAAACTGGGGTAGTGAGGCTATGATGTCTAGTCTTAAAAATTCAGTTATATGTGCAGGGATGAGTGGGATAGTAAAGTCTGTAATGGCAAAATGAAACATTTGTTTAAAAAATGATCCCATCAACAGGAAGAGACCGCCCCCAGGGACCACTAGGCAAGGATACTCCCCTGGAGATAATTGTTAAATTGATTTTTCTGAGTTACCAAGACAAAATGGGTATAAATATCTCCCGGTATTAATTGACACCTTCTCAAGATGGCCAGAAGCTTTCCCTTGTTGCTAAGCTATTACACAAAGAAATAATACCAAGGTTTGTGGTACTAATAGGAATGTCCTCTGATTTGGGCTCACATTTTGTGGCAGATATAATCCAACAGAGTCACGGTTTAGGGTCAGGGCGGCCCCTTAGACCTATAACAGACGCTCTCTGTTAACCCCCCTCCCTCCCGAGAGGGGAAGAGAAAGGGAATAAGGGAGAGAGACTTAGCAATTAGAAAAGGAAACTAGAACAGCTTTAATGAAAATGAAATTAATAATTATAAAAATGGAAAATATACAAATATATACAAAACCAGTATCTAACCCAACCCCCCTGATGGTAATTACATCACCGTCACCACTGATGCTGTGGAACAGGCACTGGGGCAGTCCCAGGCTGGGCCCACAGCAGACGGGAGCTGTGTTCAGGAACTGGATTCTGATACTGGATTCAGGAACACACAGACCGAGATCAAAGGCAGAATGGACAGAGTCCTCCTTGGGTGCTCCGAGGAAGGAACCAAAAGAGGACCCAAGCCAAGCCAAGCAAAGCTGGCAAAGTGGTCCAAGAGGGAGAAGAGCCCAAAGACCCTTGTGATCCCTCAGCCTTATACCGAATATGACGTATATGGGATGGAATACCTCGTTGGACAGTTTAAAGTCACCTGTTCTGTCTGCTCCTCCCTGCAGGTGCAGCCTTTTACTTTTCTGCACCCCCCAATGTGGTACACAAGACCCAGCAGTGGCCTTGGTCTGCATACCAATCCTTGGTAGTAATTCTACACATGGGGTGTTATCACTGCTAGAAGCGGACACTGCCTGTGAAAACAGGCTGCTAACTTCCAGAAGGTGCAGTTAGTTAGAAGAACTGAGCTGAAAAGTAAAATTACTGAACAGAATTAGGTCACTTCTTATTGGCCCCACGCTCAAACCCAATGTACAATGTATCTTAGGGGTGTGATTTAGCAAATTCACTCAGTTACTGGTTTATCTCTGTTCTGCTGACTTCATGCCCCCTTAAACAATGTCTTCTCTGGGGGCATACCTGTTACTGTGACATCCTATTGTTATCTGTATGGTTAACAATGGGTCCTGTAGTGGAGCCAGTCTATCATTCCAGCAATTATCACCCTACATCACCACCATTCTGAGTAGCTTTTAACAACCTGAGGGATGGCTGGGTTGCACAGATGGTTAAGGGGGTGTGGTGTTTGAAAGAGCCAGATATGAGAGACATCTTACACAGAGAATTCAGGACCTTTGGGGGAGCAAAACCTTTCAAAGCCAATACTACCTGAGTAACTGTATCAGTAATAGCATATCAGGCCAAGATGCCTAGGGACCAGAATCAGAAATATCAAATTTGGGCACAGACATAACAAAACTGGGACCAGTCGGAAAAAAGTTATGAGGGATGGATTGTTTATTTGGGAGGACAGTAGAGTGGAGAAATGGAGGGACAAGGGTAGTAAAAAGGAAGGTCAATAACAGAACCAGCTATACAGCTACTGGATTTATAAATCTGTTGATACCTCCAAGAGTGCTGTTAATCTTTACTCTTGCTATGTTGTGGTGGGTTAACCTTGGCTGGCTGCCAGGTGCCCACCAAGCCCCTCTCTCACTTCTTCTCCTCAGCAGGACAGAGGGAGAAAATAAGATGAAATAGATTTTGAGTGGGCATAAGGACAGGGAGATTGCTCACCAATTACCATTGTTTTCCCCAAATTGGGTCTGTCACCCAGTATGCAACTGCCAATCACACATACAAAGTGGAGGTATTTCCTTTATTCTCATGAGTATCTGTCCCGATATCTGTCCCGATATCTGTCCGAGTCCGAGATCTTATCCAACATTCGCAATATATCTTTTAGCTGTGCTCCTTGCTGCGTGAATGATTCCCCCATGCACCCGGCACCAATAATGCTAAACTGTTAGAGTTCTTTATTTACCAGGATTTTGTAGCCGTTTTTGGCAACCCAGATGGGACACTGCTCCTGAGACTTCACGGACCTACAGGATGGTAGGATATCCAGAATGCATCAAACATCTTGTTGGGGAAATCCTAACTCCCCTGATCTGTGGAAGTCTGGTGCATGGCCCCTGGTATTCTGGTAAGGCATTACTTTTTATTAAAGGGAGTGGTGTACCCTATTACGGGGATTCCCAGAGTACATCACAAAAGTAAAGGGGTGAGGAAGTACGCTGCACCTATCTTCTTTCTGATTGTTCAGTATGGGTTCTGGACAATTGCGGCACAACGGGATAGTAAAGAACAGCCCATTAGGATGTGTCTTAAAGTCTTGGAATAAGTTGGGAGGGGGTGATCCCATAACACAAAAGAAACTTGGGGTGTATTGTCAGCATTGGTGGCCAGCATACAAATTGGATGATGGGGAAAAGTGGACACAAAATAGGAGTTTGAAATATAATTCGATATTGCAATTAATGTTGTTTTGTCGAAGAGAAGTGGAATGAGGTTATGCATGTGGATTTGTTCTTTGATTTATGAAACCACACAGAAATCTCTAAGGAATGTAAACTTAACCCTCAAGATCCCTTCTTGTTAGCATTTGAAAAGGACAATCCAAAACCACCAAAGCATTGCTGCTCAGCTTGTAGTATAGGAAAAAGATGCGCTTGGTATGGTATACCAGAGGAAGAAGTTGAAATGCTAGTCAGACCCACAAGATGGGAAAAAAGGGGAGTGGAGGAAGGAGATGAGTCGGATGGGGAGGAAGTTGGGGAGGCTGAACTGTCAAAATAAATTTTTAGCCCTGTGGCAAGCAGGAATGATTATGAGGCTAGGAAGGACTGTGGATTGGTGTTTTAAGATAGTAATGTTCTGGTTACAGGCAGAAAATAGAAAACCACTTAAACATTGTTGTTCATCATGTAGCACTGGTAGGAGGTGCAGGAAATATAAAGAGAAACAGGAAGAAGAGGAGGATGTTGAAATGTTGGTTGGACCAAGAAAGAGAAATAGAGCGAGGAAGATGAGCAGGAAGCAATTGCACAGGACTTAAGGGAGCGAATGGAGGGAAGAGAGAACAAAGGAATAGTGATGTGGATAGTTCTGGCGAGGGAGAAAGTTGCAGTCCAGTGGTGGGTAGGACTAGGTGGAAAGATACTAACATACAGCTTCTCTCAGACAAGCGGTAGGAGCTGACGGATTGGTTTTGGGTAAAAGTGATATTTTTGGTATTGGACTTTAACACTTGGAAAGAGATGGTGGGGGTATACAGGGAGGATTCCACACAGGTAGCAAAGGTTATGGAGACCAGGATCCAGATTGGAAAGATTTACAGGTTACCTTAAACAACTTAGTGTCTTATGAGGAAAGGAGAATTATTATGGCCAAGGCTAAAGAGGAGGCAGAATGAGTGCATGTGCAAGATGTACAAGCAGGTTGTATAGAGGATCATTTTCCTCCTCACAATCCTAATTGGGATCCTAATAACCCTGCTCAAAGATTATTATTAACTGAATACCAATGATTGATTTTGTATGGCATCCAGAATGCTATTCCAAAGTCAGAGAATTGGCCTAAATTGTATCAAGTCATTCAGGGAAAGAATGAGAATCCCTCTTGTAGCGTGCAGGGACGGACTCCAACAGCACGGCCAATATGGTTGTAATCAGAAGTCACTTTATTAAGTACAACAGGCTATATTTATACACGAGACAATACTGCTCACGCACCCAGGTCACTTCTTATTGGCCCCACACTCAAACCCAGAGTCTGTCCACGCACACTTCAAACACTTTTAATTGGCTGGCGATTCTCCTGGGTTTCCTCCTTCAGCACCCTGTTTTTCTCCTCTTATCCTCCTGTTTTGCCGGGTGCTTCTGCTTTTCTCATCCTTGGTCTTATCTCCTCAAGGTCGGGGCAGTGTTGGCTGTTTTTCGGCCTTGCAGGCCTTAGCATAACTACTTCTAGCTAACAACTATTTCTGTCCTACTCCTATCAATCCCTACAATTCCCCCTTTTTTATTTTATATGATGTGCCCTTGTTTGTCGCTGTTTATGCCGGGAGCGGAGAGATGCAGCAACATATAAATTCAGCAAGAGCAGGCAAAAGAAGCAACTTTATTAATTTACAACCCCATTTTATATACCCTAGCCCCATAGGGCGATTGGTCAGTGATCACCCATCTCCTAGGGTGATTGGCTAAAGTCCTACAGCACCTATTTCAAAATCTTTTTCCAATGTACCATAAACAGAACTTAGCAAAACACCAGGTGTTAGTCTAGTTTACAAAACCGTCCTACTGTTTCTCATAACACGTGTGAGAAAGGCAGGATTCTCACCGAATATTGTGAGAACCTAGGAAAATTCCTCTGCTAGCAGCTTTTCAGCATCCACACTTGTTCTCACAGGTATAGTTGCTATATGATATGGTTCTATTCCTAAACCTATAACAACCTTAACTATTATAGCTACAATTATCCCCAATGCACTTTGTTTCTCCATACTCACTATCCCTATTCTAAATCACTTATGACTATACTATTCTTACTATATATTCTTACTTGTTCTTCTTATTACTTATTCTATTCTGACTTATTCTTATTCTTCTTATTATTACTTATTCTATTCTTACTTAGTCTTCTATATATTATTCTTACTATATATACTTATACTATTAGTTATAATTATACTATTTCTGAATCCTATTCTATTATGTGTATTCAAGACTAGTTTTACTGTTATTCTATTATGTTGCACTATTCGTTACTGCTTTCTTACTATACTACTTAGACTCTTCACTGTCCTCATTTAGGTTCTGATCTTCCTCATTGCCAACGACGTTGATGGCATCGCTGTTGTGCTTTTCTTGCGTCTTATTTATTGCTGGTCGGACCCATTTTGCTGGTATCCATCGCGGTCCTGTATCTGTGGAAACACAAGCATACCCTCGACCCCACGTTATTAACTCCACCGGTCCTTTCCAACAGTTTTCCTTTACATCTTTGCATAACACTTTTGGTTTTATTCCCCAATCTTGCTCTCCAGCCAAACCTCGGATATGCTTCATGATTGGTGGGTATTCCTCTTTTTCTGCTAAAGACAGATAATTTAGTATATAAACAGCTTTCTCCAACCTTGCTCCTGGTGCTAATCCTACTTCCCCCGTTTTTTGTTTATTCATCATGGCCTTTAAGGTTTTATGTGTACGTTCAATGATTGCTTGTCCGGTAGAATTCCCTGGAACGCCAGTGACGTGCCTAACTCCCCACATTTGCAGAAATGATTGAGCCTTGCTAGCTATATATCCAGACCCATTGTCCGTTTTGATTGACTGAGGAACACCCAAGATCGCAAAGCATGACCGCCAATGACGTATGACTGAGGCAGCATTTGTCGATGTCATAGCTGTGGCCCACACCGCTTGTGAATAAGTATCTATTGAAACATGGACATACTTTAGATGGCCATAATTCTCCATATTCTGTAATATCAGACTGCCATAATTGCAGCGGTCCTAGTCCTCTGGGATTTACCCCTTTGTCCATAACTGACACTTGTTGACAATGAGCACAAGTTGCTACAATTCCACGTGCATCTCCTATTTTTAGACAAAATTGCTTTGCTAACACCCGTGCAGACTGGTGGAAAAATTCATGAGATCGGATCGCCTGTTGTAATGTATCTGGAGTAGGAGATGTGGTGGCCCAAGCTGGTGCTACTAGGCGATCTACTCTCTCATTTCCCTCTGCTAAACCTTCTACAATACTCTGAAGACTTCGTATATGCATAACATGGAAAGGCTGTTCTCTGTATGTTACTAGCTCCCACAGGTTTCTCAGCACTTCCCATAAGTTTTCATTTTCCACATGTCTCAAATAAGCTCCAGATAACCGTGCTAAAATTCCTGCAGCATAAGCAGAGTCTGTAATAATGTTTAAAGATTCTTTGGGCCACTTCTGAAATACCCTCAGTACTGCTTGTAACTCCAGTACCTGCAATGAACCTTCTCCCATCACTAATTCTTGCTTCCATTGGCCAGATTCATACCACACTATTCCTGCTCTTCCCTGCTTTTTGCTTGCATCTGTAAATGCTGTACGTCCTGCAACTGGCGATTCCGAATAACATGATTTTTCCACCAGGGGTAAAGCTGCTGCAAATATTCTGTGTTTAGGATAATGACAGTCAATTTTTCCCCCGAACCCTGCTAAAGCTATTTGTATTTGATCATCCCATTGTAACAAATGTGAAACCTGTTCTGCATCAAATGACCAGATAATTTGCTCAGGGTCCCTTCCTGCTATGTCAGTAATTCTTTTTCTTGCTTTCACTATGCATCTTGCTACTGCCACATGCTTTGATGTGACTGTTCGAGACCACGTTACTGGCATAAACACCCATTCCACGACAGCGTTTTTTATAAAACCTTTCCATCTTTGCACCGGGTTATGGCCTCCCCCGATCCCATCCACCCCTTCCTCTGATTCTGCCCACTTTTCTTCCTCCCCCACCCCCACCTTTGGCGGATCAGTCAATCGCCTCGTGCCCCGATATCTGTCCGAGTATCTGTCCGAGTCCGAGATCTTATCCAACATTTGCAATATATCTTTTAGCTGCGCTCCTTGCCGCGTGAGCTCGTAGTGAAGATCTTTCCCTTGGAGTTCCTGTTCAGGCGGCGGCGGAGGCAGCGGGGTTCTGGCGGGGGGGGGAAGCGGCGCGTCCGGCGGGGGCGGTGTTGGGGGCGGCGTTGGGGGGTGGAGGCCGGCGGGGGGGTAGCGGCCGGCGGGGTAGGGGCCCTCGGGGGGGATTGAGGAGTGGAAGGTAAGGGGGGGTTTGCAGGAGAGTCATTTGCAGGGCGGGAATTAGCCTTGCCTGATGGTATAGGCTGTGGCGGGTCGATTTCCATTTCAGTAGGGGCTGAGGGGATCACAGAGTAGGGCGGGACTGACGAAAATTTAGCGAAATCGAGCTCATTATCACTCCCAAAGAACCTCAGTGCGTCCGCGGGGCATGCTAATGGAGTTGGTTGAAAAGCGGCTTCGGCGGCAGCTGCGATCTTACGCTCCGCCTTTAACTCTGCTAAAGTATCGACTGTCTGCTTCCAGGGGCGGCTCGTGTCCACTGCATTCCGAGACCCATTAGCCACTGAGTCCCATAAGTCTTTTCCTATTTCTTTCCATATATCCACATCAAAAACTGCACTAGCCTCTTTAAAATGTCCTCTTTTTTGTCCCCAGGTCAATATGTCCTCCAATGCCCGTTTTTCCACTTTTATCCCTTTCATAGAAAGGATATGCTTCAGAATGTCTCTTGCCTTTTCTTCTTTAGTACTATTGGCTCCCATTCTGACCCTCGCCGCCGCTTACTTTTTCTTCCAGCGCGCTGATTTGTCTGTTACCACGTCTCTCTCAAACGCCCAGTTACGGTCCAGCCGGCTCCTGACAGCAGTGAGTCCCCTGCTTTTTCTTTTCCCTCCGACTCCAATCCCGTAGAATCGTATCTCGTCGGGGTCACCAACTGTAGCGTGCAGGGACGGACTCCGACAGCACAGCCAATATGGTTGTAATCAGAAGTCACTTTATTAAGTACAACAGGCTATATTTATACACGAGACAATACTGCTCACGCACCCAAGTCACTTCTCATTGGCCCCACACTCAAACCCAGAGTCTGTCCACTGATTCCAAAAAGGACAATTCTCCAATTTCTTAAGCAGCAGATATTCTTTATTGACGGCGCCGGATGCATGGGGGATCGTTCCTCCTAACATGCATACCTGCCCCTGCACCTTACAGTCATTTATTGAAAGCATTGATACATATGCATTAACAAGGGAGGGATTAGTACAATTAGTTCTGAGAATTGGTGTGGCTATTATAATTATTTCCGAGAAGTCTCCTCCCGC
>JANVCC010008738.1:37624-58805 GCA_025345505.1 Todiramphus chloris collaris | reverse complement strand
CCCCGCTCCCCCCCTGTGCCATGTACACCGCCTGACTCTCTTTTTCACCACGCACACTTCAAACACTTTTAATTGGCTGGTGGTTCTCCTGGGTTTCCTCCTTCAGCACCCTGTTTTTCTCCTCTTATCCTCCTGTTTTGCCAGGTGCTTCTGCTTTTCTCATCCTTGGTCTTATCTCCTCAAGGTCGGGGCAGTGTTGGCTGTTTTTTGGCCTTGCAGGCCTTAGCATAACTACTTCTAGCTAACAGCTATTTCTGTCCTACTCCTATCAATCCCTACACCCTCTTCTTTCCTTGAAAGATTAACAGAAGCTGCAAGAAAATATATGTATTTGAATCTGGAAAACAAAGGGGATACTGTCTCATTGGTCTACATTGTCAGGGGAGAATCCAGTGCAGACATAAAACGAAAACTACAGAAGTTAGAAGGAGCAGATGTCTGCTGATTGGATAAAATGTAAGAAAATCCCTGGAAAGTATATAACAGAGAAAAGGTAGAAGAAAAAAAAAATGGAGAAAAGAAAAGCTTAAAAATTGTAAGATACTGGCAGCAGCCATAGCCCAGGAAACTGGTATGGTTAGAGGACAGGGATATCAGGGCCCCAGGGGTAGAAGGTTTGAAGTGAGGGGGGGACAGTATTCTGCTTAAAAGATAATGAAGCAAGTTGGGCAGCCCTTGTTATCCTGGGGCCTCCTGAGATAAACAGGAGACAGGATGTTGAGGCCTTGAGGCTTGACAAGCTTTATGGGCCTTAGCTCGTCTTGCATGGCTTGTAGGTAAGGGAAACTAACTCCAAGACAGGGAGGAATAAAGAAGAGCCTCCCACCAGTCCTGTGATCTCCGATTCATCACAACTCTGCGTTTTGAGACAAAAGGTGAAAAGTACACTGTGAGGAAGACTGGCAGCCTTCCTCCCGAAGACCCCCGAAGACGCCGGCCCACGACCACCAGACGGCAGTGCGCAAGCGCCAATGGGAGGAGGCCTATGATAATGAGTTCCCGGAACTGATTATAATAATCCCACCCTGTATAATGAATATGTAGCTAACTCTGCTAAATATGCATACTTTCATGTAATAAATAGCTGCTTGATGGACACTTGGGTGTGCAAGTTAGGAGGAACGATCCCCCTTGCACCCGGCGCCGTAATAAACATACCTGCTTTATAACCTTTTACGGGTTGTAGAGTTTGTTTTCCGCACGTCACCACCACAATACCCTTAAGAAAGGATCAGTGTGCTTACTGCAGGCATAAAGGGCACTGGAAAAAGAAATGTCCACAATTAAATCAGCAGAGTTTTGAGGAAATGCCAAGGCAGGCAGTTAACATGATGGGATTAGATTCAGACTGAGGCGGACTGGGGGAAGAATCAGAACCCTCCCCCACAGAACCCTTGGTTGTAGTAATGTTGGGGAATGGGGATATAGATTTTCTTGTAGATACGGGGGCAGCATATTCTGTGATTAATACATGTAAAGGGGAATTAAGTAGAGAATATGTTCTTGGTGCCACAGGGAAAAAGGAAAGAAGACCTTTTTTACAACCTATGGATTTTAAAATCAATTTTTATATATGCCAGAATATCCTGTTTCTTTGTTAGGGAGAGACATTCTTGGAAAAATGAGGGCCCAAATAAACTTTGAAAAGGGGGAAATTCAGGTGAGGATACCCGAGAATAAATCTTTGGATGCCCAAGTTTATTTATTACAGGACCCTTTTCCAGAGACACTGCAAATTCCACCAGAAGTAGAAAAAGCAGTAACACCTTTGGTATGGGTGAGTCGGATCCCAGGATGATCATGAGCCACAGAACCTGTAAAGATTTGTTTAAAGCCAGGAGTAAAAAAAGTAAGACAGAAACAATACTCTTTACAACTAGAGGCTAGAATAGGATTGGAACCATTGATAGAAAATTTTAAAACACACAAATTATTGATTGAACAACAGTCAGTGTTCATTACCCCAATCCTTCCAGTAAAAAAAAAGCCTCACTGTAATGAATATTGATTAGTGCAGGATTTAAGAGCTATTAATCAAATTGTGGAAGAAATCCATCCCGTGGTGGCAAATTCGTATGTTAACAAAATTGGAAGGAAACCTCTTAACACTAATTATTAATTTGAGATAGCAGCACTGGATGCACGGGGGATAACTCCACCTAATGTGCATGCCATATATCACACCAGTCAAAGTTTATATTACCCTATCATATGCATATGTATTAAAATTCCTAGAATGATTCTACATATTCATTCTGTTTCTTGGAGCTAATTATCATATTTACATAGTCATTATGCATGCAGCCTGAGTCTCTGAGGGGTTTTGGAGGGTATCTCAGGATGCCCTGGTGGTCACCCATCGCTGTCCTCTGGGTGAACTCTAGGCTCCTTCTTCCTTTTATAGATGAAAGTTGGCTATCGGTCCCTCTTGTAGTTATCTTATAACTTACTTATTCTATAGTTTCCTTAGTGATGAGAATGGTCTTCATTCTGATTGGTCCGAGTTCCTTTCAGTTGTCACAGTTCATTACACTTTGATAATACAAGATACACCTGGTTTCCTTGCAAATATATCACATATACACACCTCACTACAATCAAGGAGCAAGATGCCCGGTTCACAGTTTTGGATTTCAAGGATGCTTTCTTTTGTATCCCGCTGGACAATGGGAGCCAGGAATTATTTCCATTTGAATGGGAAAGTCCTACTACTGGGTGGAAGACCCAAATGACATGGACAGTCCTTCCTCTAGGATTTAGAAATAGCCCTACCCTATTTAGAAACCATCTAGCCAGAGAGCTAGAAGTTTGGAAATGAGAAAATGAGGAGGTGACCCTTTTGCAATATGTTGATGATGCATTAATTTTAAGATCAAGAGGAATGTATAATACTGACAATAACTCTGCTAGACTTTCTGGGACAAGCTGCATATCGAGTGTCTAAGAAAAAGGTTCAAGTGGCACAACCCCGAGTGATACACCTAGGATTTCTTATTTACTAATAGGCATGTTTTATGATTATATAAGGAACAAAGGAGAACCAAGAAGGTGTGCAAGTTAGGAGGAACAGAACCAGCTATACAGCTACTGGACTTATAAATCTGTTGATACCTCCAAGAGTGCTGTTAATCTTTACTCTTGCTATGTTGTGGTGGGTTAACCTTGGCTGGCTGCCAGGTGCCCACCAAGCCCCTCTCTCACTTCTTCTCCTCAGCAGGACAGAGGGAGAAAATAAGATGAAAATGATTGTGAGTGGACATAAGGAAAGGGAGATTGCTCACCAATTACCGTTGTTTTCCCCAAATTGTGTCTGTCACCCAGTATGCAACTGCCAATCACACATACAAAGTGGAGGTATTTCCTTTATTCTCATGAGTGATCAGTCAAAACCAGCACACACAACACCTGAAACCATCAGTTATTTATACACAAAATCTTAATCATATTCCTCCTTCTAATACATATGCATTGTTATTCAACTATATGATTGGTTAAAATATCCTTGCTTGCTATGTAATTTATGGTTCATGGTCTATCTATTTTCTTTACTTATTTCCTTGTTCTTTTGAGGAGGTGGTATAATTGGGGTTGGTGGTCCACGAGTTGGTGGTCATAATCTCCCCCTGACAGAATTACCTTTCCCCCTAATTGCACTTAGATTTGGCAATCAATCTTCAACAGTTCTTCATGGTTAGTTGGTTGGCCAACTCACTATTCTTTCTAAACCCTTTGTTCTAGACATATATATCCCATTTTTAATGACTGAATCCTGCATAATAATTAATTCTGTTTCTGTTTAAAACAAAATATATTCCCAGGCATGCATGTTACTAAATATCTAATTGCAAAACCCAAACCAATATCTCCCTATATTCAGTTTTACTAACTCAAGCTATACAAATAGTCATTTTTTTTTTCCAAATCGATATCACCGTTATGGGCAAAACAGACTCATAGAATCACAGAATAGTTGAGGTTGGAAGTGACCTCTGCAGGTCATCTGGTCAAAACCCCCTGCTCAAGCAGGGCCACCTAAAGCCAGTTGCCTAGGACCATGTCCAGATGATTTTTCAATATCTCTAAGAAAGGAGATTCTACAACCCCTCTTGGTGACCTGTTCCAGTGCACAGTCACCTTCACAGTGAAAAAAGTGTTTCCTGAGGTGCAAACAGAACCTCCTGTGTTTCAATTTGTGCCCATTGCCTCTGGTCCTGTCACTGGGCACCACTGAAAAGACCCTGTCTCTGTCTTCTGTACAACTTCCCTTCAGGTATTTATATACATTAATAAGATCCCTCCAGAGCCTTCTCTTCTCTAGACTGAACAATCCCAGCTCTCTCAGCCTTTCCTAATGGGAGAGATGCTCCAGTCCTTTAATCATCTGTTTAAACCATCCTGTTAGGGAGAATCCTAGGCCATGCAAAATTTTATTCAACCAACTGTTTTCTATTTCTTCTCTTAATGCATGACTTGATTTAGCTACTCTCTGAATAACATCAAGCTGTTGTTTCAAGTTTTTAGTTAACACAACAGTTGTCATTCTTCAGTTTCAAATATCCACAAACACCGTGTTTGTATAAAAGTAGTAAATCCAAAGCTAAATGCATTTGAAGGGTCATTCTTGAAAGCATTTTTTGTAGCATTTGCCAATGCTTCAATTTGTCCTGTCAAATTATGTAGCCAAACACGATTCACAAAAGAGGATATATGAATATTGTATCCTCCATGGGAATTGATGACAAGGTTCTGAATATTCCCGTTCCATTTGTTTAAATCAGGTGCCAAGATTCCCCAGTCTAAAGGGGAGTCAGACGATTTTGGTAATAGTAGGCAAGCGGTAATTTGATTGACTTTGTGGATTCTCCCAAAGGATTGGAGAAGTTACGGAACCAAATTGTTAAAACAACTATATATACATACATTGAGAAATCAATAACACTAATATCAATGATAAAAAAAACCCCAACATAGACACACTAAAATACAATAATCCTTGCATGCAATGAAGACTACATTTCATGCAATCAAGACTGAATTTCATTAAAACCAAAAAGGTGTTAATTTTAAAGGTCCTGTTTCCTTAGAGGTCCACTTCTGTTCTGGGGATGGTGCCCTCTTGGTTCTTGTATAATGGATCCTAGAGTCTGTTCCATCCACCTTCACAGCTCATTTTTCCAGGTTCATATGTAGACCAGGTTCCCGGGTTGGAAAGGGTGGACAGGTATGTATCCAGCAGCAAAGGAGTTCTCTGGTTTAAATACCTATACAAAGAGGATAAAGTCTACGAAAGAGAGATTAAATATTCTTTCATTTTTTCCTGTCTCTTCATATGCATCTGATCCCCTCTTACTTCAAGTACATTGGTAGGATAAGGCTTTCCATAGATAGTTTCAAAAGGACTTACCCTAGATTGGGGTCTCCGTGGAGTATGGAGATCCCATTTTATTTTTTAAAATTTTGATACTCCTTGCACTATTTCTGTTACAAAATGAGGTCCATTATCAGAAGACATTCCTTCAAGGATACCAAATCTAGGGATTATCTCTTTTAGCATTATCTTAACAACTTCTCCTGCTTTAGTGGCACAACAAGGAAAAGCCTCAGGACAGACAGAAAACATGTCCACTAATATCAATAAATATTTATGTTGGTTACATCTTGATAATTCTGAAAAATCTATCTGCCAATATTTCCCTGGTGTTATACCAAATTTTACATTTCTTTCAATTATTTTTCTTTCAAATTTTGGATTATTAGCACAACAGATTGGACCATTTTACTATCATATTTACAATTTTCTGCATTTTTGGTCCAACAACGTATTTCCTAGCCATCAAAATTAAAGCATCAGATCCTGTGTGAGTTTCTTGGTCATTCTTTCAGGAACAGAAGTTGTTTCAATGGTGTCATCCACTACCCTTGCTCAATCTTGACACAGTCTAAATGCTCAGCCAGGTGATCTTTTTCCGTGTATTGCGGGGGGGGTCAGATCAAGACTTCGGAATTAGGATCCCTTCCATTTGTCGTTCTTTTAAAGCCGCTTCCTTCGTAGCTGCATTGGCTCTTTGATTTCCTTTCCTGTAAGTCCAGCTGGCTGGAATAAACTTGTTTGATGGTTGTCATGATGTAATTCATTCTGTTCTGAGGCTGGCAACAGAGTTTCAGGATTTAAAGCGGCAGCCTGGTATTTAGCCAGTGTACTGGGAGAAATCCAGTGGTGCCCCTTGTTTTCTAGAAGAGAAATCACAGTATAGGGTACAAATGCAGTTAGAGGTTGTCCTGAGGTCATTTCCTGGCCTCCTCAATCTGCATCCACAGCTCTCAAACAGGCAGGCCATCCTTTACTGACTTTGTCTAACTGTTTGTAGAAATACCCCACAGGTTTCTTCCAGCTTCCCAACATTTGAGTCAGGACTCCCAGGACCACTTGCTGCCTTTCATGTACGTATAGTTGAAAGGGCTTTTCCAAATTTGGAAGTCCTATTGCGGGGGGCTTCCATGAGTCTTCTCTTCCATTCTAATAGTCCCTCTGGCCCCTTAATAGCAGCATTTAAAGGTTTAACAATTAGTCCAAAATTACAAATCCACAACCTGCACCATCCAGCCATGCCTAAAAATTCTTCTGTTCTTTTTGCCCTTGCATAACTTCAAGTCCCAGGTACTGAACATTATCCTTCACTATCATTCATTGTAATTGTCAGAGCCAATTAATGGATTGTCTACATATTGCAACAGAGTAACATGTCCATTATCACTTTGACATTGTTCTAATTCTTTTGTCAATGCATTATCAAACAACGCTGGATTATTTTTAAAACCCTGGGGCAATACCATCCAACATAATTGAGTCTTCCTTCCAGTGGTTGGGTTCTCCCGTTTAATGTGAAGATAAGATGACTCTGTTCTACAGGGATACAAAAGCCTTCAAAAAATCTAAAACTGTAAAATACATGTTACTCTTGGGTATTGTTGCAAGTAAGGTATATGGATTTGGTACCACAGGGTGGACATCCATAGTTTGAGAATTAATTTCCTATAAATCTTGCCTTACTGGTAGGATGGGGGTGTTAAACTCTGATTGGCATTCCCGTAGTAATCCATATTCCAAGAAAGAATTAATGAGTGGCTCCAACTCTTTTCCCCGTTCCTCCAATTTTATAGAGTATTGTTTCCTTCTTACTAGCTGTGTTCTAGGTTTTAGTTCTATTTTGATTGGGACTTTATTCTTCATTCATCCTAGTGTCTCTGATGCCCACAGCAATGCTATTACTGCATTCAAAACTTCTTCAGGGATATCATCATCTGGTTGCGTTAATAAGCAGATCTGTGCTTCCCAGGTGTTCTCTGGAGGAATATGTAACTGGACCAAATTTTCATAAAAAGGTTGTTTGTGCATTTAACTGGCATCTGCCCAGTGGCTGTGTGTGGAGTTTCAGGAGCTGCAGGGTGGAAGAGCCTCGCATTAGGACCCCAAAGATCGTTCCTGCACTGCTGCAATCTAAAGTGACCTGCATTGCTCAACCACTAATGCCAGCCACAGCTAATCTGGGCATCACAGGAGTGAACAGCGACCTGGAGAAGAGACGGATAATTAGCCACATCACATCCACTCCCCTTACAATTCTCCAGTCTGGTCAGTTGGTAAACCTGGGGCGTTTAACAATTGATGCATTAACAGCTGCTGTCACAAGTATAACTTCAATAGTAACAGCTGTGGTTTATGGATGCATCCCTTCCTATGGGATTCAGGTGGCAATAGAAAGCAGACGGAAGAGAGGAAATCATGCGCCCACCTGCTGGCAGCACAGAATGGGGCCACTCAGTGGGAAATAGGCCATATAGAAGTCTGGAGAGTAGGAGAATGGCAGAGATTAAACACGCCAGTCACCACTACAGATACACATGGTCCAACCTGTAATGGGAAGCTACTCACCAATGGTATTATGACCCTGACAAACCCCAGAGGCTTATACGCCTGGGAAGCCCTCGATGGGAATGGAAAACCCACAGTATAGTGCTCGGTGGAGAGTCCCCAACTTCTAACCTTGAAGCCCAGTTTTTAAACTGATGCCAGCCCTGTGTTATTTTACAGAACAACGGACAAGCGAATCACCTTGGTGCATTCACAGGTGACAACCAGAACCTGGAGGACAATTCAGACTCACATCACGTAGTGGGGGTTGGAATGACACTGTCAGTAATCATAGAATCATAGAATTGTCAGGGTTGGAAGGGACCTTAAAGATCATCTAGTTCCAACCGCCCTGCCCATGGCAGGGACACCTCCCACTAGATCAGGTTGCTCAGAGCCCCATCCAGCCTGGTCTTAAAAACTTCCAAGCATGGGGCTTCCACCACCTCTCTGGGCAACCTGTTCCAGTGTCTCACCACTCTCATGGGGAAGAAATTCTTCCTAATGTCTAACCTGAATTGACCTATCTCTAGTTTTAATCCATTCCCTCTAGTCCTATCACTGCCCGACAGCCTAAAAAGCCCTCACCAGCTTTCTTGTAGGCCCCCTGAAGATACTGGAAGGCCACAATAAGGTCTCCCCGGAGCCTTCTCTTCTCCAGACTGAACAACCCCAACTCTCTCAGTCTGTCCTCATGGGAGAGGTGCTCTAGCCCACTGATCATCCTCGTGGCCCTTCTCTGGATACGTTCCAGCACGTCCATATCCTTCTTGTAATAGGGGCTCCAGAACTGGACGCAGTACTCCAGGTGAGGTCTCACGAGAGCAAAGTAGAGGGGGAAAATCACCTCCCTCGACCTGCTGGCGACGCTTCTCTTGATGCAGCTCAGGATACAATCGGCTTTCTGGGCTGCAAGAGCACGCTGATGGCTCATGTTGAGTTTCTCATCCAGCAGTACTCCCAAGTCCTTTTCTTCAGGGCTGCTCTCAAGCCAGTCACTGCCCAGCCTATATTGGTGCTTGGGATTGCTCCGACCCAGATGGAGGACCTTGCATTTGGCCTTGCTGAACTTCATGAGGTTGGCATGGCCCCACCTCTCCAGCCTGTCAAGATCCCTCTGGATGGCATCCCTTCCCTCCAGCGTGTCAGCCGCCCCACACAGCTCAGTGTCTTCAGCAAACTTGCTGAGGGTGCACTCAATGCCACTGTCCAGTAATGCAGCATGCACATCCTGAACATATCAATGCCACTTCAGGATCAGAGCAATGACATGAAGAAAGTGGCAAAAGACTCAAAAGCGACTGTTGCTATTCTGGGGACCAATTGCTTGGGAAAAGTTTTGATATATGTGTTATTTCTTAATGCTGATTTTGGTTATGATGATTATTGTAATTGTGTTGTACGAAATTGCATTGGACACACGATAGTGAAATCTGTGTTAATGGTAAAGGGTCTGTCTCTTGAAAATGTGTTCACATGTTGGATATTGGAATGATGATCCACAATGAGCGCTAAACCTTACTGAGACTGCACCGCCTTTTAACTTTGGAGGCAAGAGGTGACTGCACCACCACTCCAAGGAAACTAGTTGAGTGGTGACTGCAGTCACCCAGTAGATTGTGGCAGGTGCAACCTCCCCAACAGACAAAACAGTAAAAGCAAACAGGGTGTGCTGGAGCAGTTTGGTGCCTGGGCCATTAAGCTGCTTAAGTGACACCTCAGGGTCTGGACCCCTTAGTAAACAGGCTTGGGGGCTGGGCTTGTCCAGGCTTGTCTGTGTTTTGTCTGGGCTTGTCGCCTCAACCGATTAGAATGACCACATGTCATAATGTGCTGAATTCTGGTATTAATATGGTAGGAATGAATGAACCTGTGTGAATGGTGATTTTTGACAGCTGGGCACTAATTTCTCCCACCACTTATAGGCAGACTCTTTGGGTATCCATTAGCCACCCAGGCTACCCTTTTCGAAGGGTTAACCTTAGCAGTTAAAGACAATGGTTTGAGCACTTAGTCCAAGTGACCCCATTAACCCTTTTCTGTCTCTAGTTCTAGTATGAACCTCCTTTGGTTTCATTGTTGAAGACCCCAACCTCAACCAGTATGGTGGGCTCAGGCTAGACACTGTGACCAGGAGGGCCCATTGTGTGACTTTTATTTTTCCCTTCAGTCTGTGGTACTGATTAGTCACCTTGGGGGTGGGGTGGGTTGGGGGTGGGGAACTGTGGTTGATTGCTTTGAGGGGATTAAGTCAAAAAGCTCTGTCTTTTCTGGGATGCCCGAACCTCTTCTCTTAGCCATGAATAGGCCTAGATTTGTACTCCCTCACTGAGGATCCAAGCAACAAGTCCCTCTGACTTTCCTTTGTTTCCACTGAATAAGTGAAAATGGGAACCAGACAGTCACTGGAAGTTCCACTGACCTCAAAGGGAACTCCAGAGTATTATATGTATATGCAGTACTCTCCTAAAGCCTGCAGGTACTTAGATAATTGGAATTTGCGGACAAAAAAATGATCTCTCACAACAATTTGCCCTAGAAGGTACTGACGTGCGGAAACAAACTTTACAACCCATGAAAGGTTATAAAGCAGGTATGTTTATTGCGGCGCCAGGTGCAAGGGGGATCACTCCTCCTAGCTTGCACACCAAGGTGTCAAGCAAGCAGGTAATTATACTAAATCATGCATATTCAACAGAGTTAACTACATATTCATCATATGGGGGTGGATTATTATAATCAGTTCCGGGAACTCATCCGCTTGGCTGTGCTGGTCAGGTGGCCTGTAGCAGACCCCTACCATAACATCACCTTCCCCTGTCTTCCCTTTAATCTTAACCCATACGCTCTCAACCGGCTCATCATCCTTCCCCATATGGAACTCCATGGATTCTAGCTGGTCACTGATGTAGAGGGCGACACCTCCTCCCCTCCTCCCCTGCCTGAAGAGCTTATATTCATCTACCCCTATGTTCCAGTCATGGGAATCATCCCACCAAGTTTCAGTAATAGCCACTATGTCATGGATTTCCAGCAGCACAGTGGCCCTTAATTCATCCTGTTTATTGCCCAAGCTGCGTGCATTTGCATAGAGGCACTTCAGCTGGGCTGGCTGGATCACCCTCTTGTGTGAATCCCCTTTGACTTCTATGGGGGGTTCCAGTGCATTGTCAGCGTCTTTCCTCAGGATAAGAAGTTGAGAGCCCTTACTAGGACTCCATCCCTCAGCCCCTGATGTGCTGCCTCACTGTTTGTCACAGGCAAATTATTGACCCCTTCCCCCTTCAAATCTAGTTTAAAGCCCTATCAATGAGGCCTGCCAACTCCTGCCCCAGAATCCTTTTCCCCCTCTGGGACAAGTGCATCCCATTAGCTGCTTGCAGCTCCGGTGCTTCGTATACTGAGCCATGGTCGTAAAATCCAAAGTCCTGTCGACGACACTAGTCCCGGAGCCATGAATTGACCTGTTGGCTCTTCCTATATATTCCCTCATCAATAGCCAATGTCAAAGGGATGGAGGAGAACACAACTTGAGCTCCTGATCCCTTTACCAGTTGTCCCAAGGCCCTGAAATCTCTTTTAATTGATTGTGAGCCTCTTATTGCTACATCGTCACTTCCCACCTGAAAGACCAGAAGCAGTTAATAGTCTGAAGGACTCACAAGAGTGAGAAGTTTACCTACGACGTCCTTTACACGGGCACCAGGGAGACAGCAGATCTCTCTGTGAAGCGGGTTCGGTCTGCATATCGGGCCCTCCGCTCCCCTCAGTAGGGAGTCACCTACAACAATGACCCTTCGCTTTCTCTTATTAGGGTCAGTTTTGATGCCCAGACTGAGGAGAGTTGATCTTGGTGGCACTACTGGCTTTTGTGAGCCCTCATCCTTGCTCTCAACCAGTTCCTCCTGCAGAGCCCCGTACATGTTCTGCAAGGACACTATAGGTGATGTGTTTATTAAAGGAAAGCGCTTGCTCTTTTTGTTCCGTTTGTTTCGTCTGGCAGAGACCTGCTCCCATTGACCCTGCTCAGGCGGGTTACGACGGGAATGCTGAGGGGCTTCCTGATGAGAGGCTATGGAATCCTCTGCTCCACTAGGTTTTACCTGCTGTTCTGTTTTTGTAGAAATGAGATTGTGGAAATAGTTAATTTCTCTCTCACTCTCCCTGATGTTTCTCAATCTACTCACCTCACCATGACTTCATCTTGGAGCTGTGCTGCCCAGCTGAGCAGGTCATTAACCTGCTCACAACGCACGCAGCCATAGTCATCATTGCCCCCCGTTGCCAGTGAAAGGCTGTGGAATTCCTCACAGCCTGTGGCCTGGATACCAATATCCATTTGGGTGGGTGCTGGGACCACAGTCTTCCTCTTCCGAGTAACCACCATCACTCCTGTGAGAACAGGCTGCTAACTTCAGAAGGTGCAGTTAGTTAGAAGAACTGAGCTGAAAAGTGAAATTACTGAACAGAATTAGTTCTGTTCTCACTCAAACCAGGACATTCCACCCCTTATTCCATACCATTTACATCATACCCATCACTATGTTATCATTTCTTTCTACAGAAAAGTTCATTGAGTTCATGATTGTAGATTTCCATCCATTGTAACAGTCTCTCAGGGTAAAAGATGGAATTCATCACAGTTTGTGCCCACAGGTTGCAGATTCATCTCAGGAGATTACTGGACACCACTTGACGAGGCTAGCTCCTGTCATCACCATGATGTTATCCTGAAAGACACTTATTGAATACTGTTAGTATTATGCAATTAATATACATCTTTGAATCAAGTATTCTCACCCAGGGTTAAATTTCCTTGAGGTACACACTGTACTTCAACATCTTCCATCATCACCCACCAAGTACTTCCAGGTCCTTGAGCGAAAGCAGTCCCACGAATGGGTTTGCCTTTGCCCGAAGAAGGAAATACCCACACAGTTTTCCCCAACAGATTCCTTTCATACACCACAGGGACTTGAACACCTTCTACTGTGTGTAATGGGTCTGCCTGAGCAGGACCAGATCGATTGATGGATCCTCTGGTGTTGACTAACCAGGTGGCTCGGGCTAAATGATGGTCCCAGTTTTTAAAGGTTCCATCTCCCATTGCTTTTAAAATAGTTTTTCACAATCCATTGTATCGTTCAATTTTCCCAGAGGCTGGTGCATGATAGGGAATGTGATACACCCACTCGATACCATGCTCTTTGGTCCAATTGTCTATAAGATCGTTATTTAAATGAGTCCTACTCTCAGACTCAATTCTCTCTGCAGTACCATGTCGCCACAGGATCTGCTTTTCCAGGCCCAGGATGGTGTTCTGGGCAGTGGCGTGAGGTACAGGATGGGTTTCCAGCCAGCCGGTGGTTGCTTCCACAATTGTAAGCACATAGTGCTTACCCTGGCGGGTTTGAGGCAGTGTGATGTAATCAATCTGCCAGGCCTGCCCATGCTTATACTTGGACCATCCTCCCCCACACCACAAAGGTTTTAACCGTTTCGCTTGTTTGATTGCGGCGCATGTTTCACAGTCATGGATAACCTGCGCAATAGCGTCCATGGTTAAATCCACCCCTCGGTCACATGCCCATTTGTATGTTGCATCTCTTCCCTGATGTCCTGAAGTATCATGAGCCCACCAAGCTAAAAATAGTTCACCTTTATGTTCCCAGTCTAAGTCTGTCTGGAACACTTTAGCAGCCTGATCCACTTGCTGGTTGTTTTGATGTTCCTCAGTGGCTCGATGTTTAGGTACGTGGGCATCCACGTGACGGACTTTTACAGCTAGTTTCTCTACCCGAGCAGCAATGTCTTGCCACAGTGTGGCAGCCCAAATGGGTTTACCTCTGTGCTGCCAGTTATTCAGCTTCCACTTTTTAACCATAACCACAAGGCATTTGCTGCCATCCATGAGTCAGTGTAGAGATAGAGCACTGGCCACTTTTCTCACTCAGCGGTATCTAAGGCCAGTTGGATGGCTTTTACCTCTGCAAACTGACTTGATTCACCTTCTCCCTCAGCTGCTTCTGCCACTTGTCGTATGGGACTCCAAACAGCAGCTCTGCACTTCCGATGGATTCCTACAAGACGGCAAGATCCATCAGTAAATAGAGCATATTGCTTATCATTATCTGATAACTGGTTATATGGTGGGGCTTCTTCAGCACGTCACCACCTGTTCTGGTGGCATGCCAAAGTCTTTACCTTCTGGACAATCCATGATCACCTCTAAGATTCCTGGACGATTGAGGTCCTCTATTTGAGCTCTTTGTGTGATTAATGCATCCCACTTACTCCATGTGGCATTGGTGGCATGATGAGTGGAAGGGAACTTACCCTTCAACATCCAGTTTAGGACTGGTAACCTTGGTGCCAGGAGGAGCTGTGCTTCAGTACCGATCACTTCTGAAGCAGCTCGAACTCCTTCATATGCTGACAATATTTCTTTTTCAGTTGGACTATAGTTGCCCCCGGAGCCTTTGTATCCTCAACTCCAAAATCCTAGGGGACAACCTCGAGTTTCCCCTGGTGCTTTCTGCCAGAGGCTCCAGGTAGGACCATTATTCCCAGCTGCAGTATAGAGCACATTTTTAATGTCCTGTCATGTTCGGACTGGCACAAGGGCTACTGCATGTACGATCTCTCGTTTGATCTGTTCAAAGGCCTGTTTTTGTTCAGGACCCCAACTGAAATTGTTTTTCTTTCAAGTCACTTCATAGAGAGGTTTTACAATCTGACTGTAACCAGGAGTGTGCATTCTCCAGAAACCCACAGCACCTAAGAAGGCTTGTGTTTCCTTTTTGCTAGTTGGTGGGGACATGGCTGTTATTCTGTCAACCACATCCATCGGGATCTGGCGACACCCATCTTGCCATTTGATTCCCAAAAACTGGATCTCTCGTGCAGGTCCCTTGACCTTGCTTCTTTTTATGGCAAAACCAGCATCTAAAAAGATTTTCTTACCTTTCTCAAAAACAACTTCTGCTTTGTTACCTCACACGATGATGTCATCAATGTATTGCAGGTGTTCTGGAGCTCCACCTTTCTCCAGTGCAGTATGGATATGTCTGTGGCAAATGGTAGGGCTGTGTTTCAGACAGTGCAGTTAGTTAGAAGAATTGAGCTGAAAAGTGAAATTACTGAACAGAATTAGTTCTGTTCTCACTCAAACCAGGAGGAAAGATAAATAAAAATGTTCTCAAGAAACAACCTCAAGGAGGAAGAGAACCCGTTTAAGACCTTTTCAAAGTATCCAAGTGGATATTACAGAATTAGAACCTCTGGGAAGGTTGAAATATATCCTGATATTAGTTAACCATCTAAAAGGGTGGGTAGAAGCATATCCAATGGCTACAGCCACAGCTGCAGGAGTAATTAAAATCCTTCTAGAACAAATTATTCCCAGGTATGGAATAGTTGAAAATATAGATTCAGATCAAGGAAGTCACTTTATATCCAAGGTGCTTCAAGGGACTAGGGAAGGATTAGGGATATCCTGGGACTTTCACACTCCCTGGCATACAACCTCCTCTGGCAGGGTTGAACAAATGAATCAAAGTTAATTTTAGAAACTAAATTACCCTGGATTAAATACTTGCCCATTGTCTTACTGAGAATTTGAACTACACCTAGGAAAGACTTAGGTGTATCTCCCTATGAAATGTTGTTTGGTTTACCTTATGACGCAGTGAAAACTCAATAACTGGAGGTATTAAGCAAGCATTCTTTATTACGGCGCCAGGCACGTGGGGGTTATCTCCTCCTAACACGAGCACTGGGGTTCAGAAACAATCATTTCTTATAGAGAGATTACATACATATGCATTACATTTCCTGTAAATCTATTGCATATTCATTAGAACTCTAAGAAACCATTATCATAAGTGTCTGGCCATTATTGCATGCACACATCCGTGTGGTAGTGGGCTCTTGTCATCCTCTGGTGGTCTCTGGAAGGAAGATCAAAGTCTTCCTTGTCCCTGCACTTTTACCTTGTTGGGTCTTGGCTTGCCCCGCAGTTCTATACCGGTTCAGACTTGTTCTGTGGTTTCTTGGACTATGCTGCTAAAGACTACATTGTTTTTGTAGTTTCAAGCATGTTACCTTACATAACCATCCTTAATAATCTGTTGAAGACAGAACAATAATGTGAAAGCAGTCCTAATGATGTTCAGAAATCAAACTCTACAACCCGTGAAAGGTTATAAAGCAGGTATGTTTATTACAGAGCCGGGTGCAAGGGGGATTGCTCCTCCTAACTTGCACACCCCACCAATTAACCATCCCATATTTATTCCACTTAGTAATGCATATTCACAATCGCCTATACATGTTTATGATCTTTCCCTGAAAGGGTGTCCTTAGGATAGTCAGTTCCAAGAAATCATTTCCATATGCTCCACCTTCACCTCCTCCTTTTGACGCATGCGCCGTACCCCGTGGTGGTTGCGGGCTGGGGTCTTTGGGAGGAAGGCCGTATGTCTTCCTCCCTATGCACTTTTCACCTTGGCTCAAAATTTGCTGGTTGTCTCTGTTCCAACCTCAAGGCTGGCTTCAGCTTGGTCTTGTAACTGATTAAGCCATCCTATCCTTCCCTATCTATTGTTTCTTTTCCCCTTGCAACATCCCTTTTCTTGCTTGGGTTAACACATACACAATGGTTAATTAATATTAGTCTTTTCTAAGCTATATTGGCTAATACAAGTCTTTCTTAGATAATGTTTAATTCAGGCCATGCTCAAGAGATATAGCTTAAAGATATGGCATTAGCTAGGTAAGTTAGCTATCTCACCACCTCAATTCCCCCCTTTTCTAGAGACTAGTAAATTCTTTTACTAATACATTGATTCCTTGTCTAGCACCTTTGCAAAATATTTAGAGTGCACATACAGACCCAGATTATCGTGTAAATACCAAATGTCCGTCTGACTTTGCGGTAACTTTCCATGGAGATTTGTAGGCCTTCTTTACTCTAATATGGTGAATCCAGGCACTCTGCTCCTCGATCTTAATTGCTGTAAAGGAGGTGAGAAGTACTTGGAAGGGGCCTTCTCACTTTGGTTTGCAGATTTTCTCTGTAAGAGATTTTACATAGACATAATCCCCTGGCTGTGTGTTATGTATAGGCCCTTCCAACCCTCTACTCTGGACTCCAACCACCTGTTTCCCTATTTGATTAAGCTGTTTGCCTAATGCTATCATATAAGAGGTAATACATTCCTCCCCAGCTTGCATAGACATTCCTTTCTGTATTCCATAGGATTGTCTGTACAAGATTTCAAACAGGCTCAATCCTTCCTTTGCTCTCGGCCTAGCTCGTATGCACAAGAGGGCCAAAGCAATGGACTGAGGCCAAGCTAAGTTAGTTTCTTGTCCCAGTTTTACAATTTGTTGTTTAATTAAATGGTTCATCTTCTCCACTTGACCAAGGGCGGTATGGAGTTTGGAGCTGCCAATCTATTCCCAAACATTTCCTAACTTGTTATACTATCTTTGAAATAAAATGTGGTCCCCTATCAGAGGATATAACTGCTGGTAACCCAAAACGTAGTATTATTCCTTGTATTAAGATTCTAGTTACGTGCCGAGCTTTGGCTGTTCTGGTAGGAAATGCTTCTGGCCAACCTAAAAAGGTATCTGTTAAATACCAGAACCCCCCTTTTCTTGGGAGTTCTGAAAAGTCAATTTGCCATTGTTGTCCTGGGTAATTTCCTTTCCCTATCTGTCCTAATGGAGCTTTTGAACCTGTGTGAGGATTATTTTGTAAACAGACTTCACATTGTTGTGTTACCTGATACTTATGTAATGCCTCCGCCCCCCCCCCCCCAGTGTGTTTTTCTATGCTCTGCCATCACCACAGCCCATAACAGCATCAACGGTACTATCATTTTACCTTGTGAAGTCTTTGCCCATTTACCCTTTTCCATGTTCCCACCTAGATCCACAATTAACTTCTGATCTTCCTTTAAATACCTTGGCTCACAGTCAATTTTTATTTTACTGTCTGGGATCAAGGATGGCACCTCCTCCTCACCAGCCCCGGCCACTCTTTTTGCCTCACGGTCTGCCATCGAGTTGCCCAGGTCTTGTGCAGTTGTTCCTTTCTGGTGAGCTTTACAGTGCATAATGGCCACCTTCTCTGGTAACCGAACTGCTTCCAGGAGTTTGAGAATTTCTTTAGCATGCTTTGTATGCTTAACCTGGGTAGACAAAAGTCCCCTTTCCTTCCAAATTGCTCCAAGGGCATGTACTACCCCAAATGCATATTTAGAGTCCGTCCAAATATTAATCCTTTTTCCTTTTGCCAATCCCAGCACTCGAGATAAGGCTAGTATTTCTGCCTTTTGTGCTGAGGTGTCTGGAGTGATGGCTCTGGACTCTATTACCTGTTCTGAAGTGGTTACCGCGTATCCTGCTTTGTGGGTGCCTTGTCAAACAAAGCTGGTTCTGTCAGTGTACCAGGAGTCTTCAGCATCTTCTAGCATCTCCTCTTTCCAGTCCAGTCAGCTAGAGTATCCTGCCTCAATGGTCTCCAGGCAATCGTGTATCACTGGATCCCCGGGGGTCCCGCTGAGAAAAGATGCTGGATTGACAATGTTAGTAACCAGTATCTCCACATCATCCTGCTCCACCAGAATGGCCTGGTACCTAAGGAACCTCTGCGGTGATAACCAGTGTCCCCCCTTTGCCTCCAATACCACAGATACAGTGTGGGAGACCAATACTGGAATCCTCTGTCCCAGTGTGAACTTTCATGCTTCTTAGATGTTAAGCACTACTGCAGCTACCGCTCTTATACAACTGGGCCATCCTTTACTAACTTCATCAAGTTGTTTAGAGAAATATGCCACTACCCTTCGGTATTGGGACAAAAATCCCAAGGCTATTCCCTGTTTTCATAAGACAATAACCAGAAGGGTTTCCTGGTGTCTGGTAACCCTAAAGCAGGAGCTCTCATCAGTTCCTTTTTCAATTGATGAAATGCTTGCTCAGCCTCCTCATCCCAAATGAGGCTCTTTGAGTTTGTTTATAAAAGTTCATAAAGTGGTTTTACCAAAAGTCCATAGTTGTATATCCACAAGTGGCACCATCTTGTCATGCCTATGAATGTAAAAAGTTCTTTACTGGTGTGTGGTCTGGGGGTTCGGCAAATGTCTTCCTTCCTTGCAGTCCATAAGGTTCATTGTCCAGCGGTGATCTCATATCGAAGACAGATTACTTGCTGCTGAGCCACCTGGGCCTTCTGGGGAGAGACTCGATAACCATTTAGTCCAAGGAAATTCATCAAACTGACTGTCCATCCCATACACATGTGCCTTGTTTCAGTGGCTACTTGTCGCTGTTTATACCAGGAGCGGAGAGATGCGGAAACACACAAATTCAGCAAGAGAAGGACAGGAGGCAAAGAAGAAGCAACTTTATTAATGTACAACCCCGTTTTATAAACCCTAGCCCCATAGGGCGATTGGTCAGTGATCACCCATCTCCTAGGGTGATTGGCTAAAGTCCTACAACACCCATTTCAAAATCTTTTTCCAATGTACCATAAACAGAACTTAACAAAACACCAGGTGTTGCTCCACCTTACAAAAACCATCCTACTGTTTCTCATAACATGCATGGGAAAGGCAGGACTCTCACCGAATATTGTGAGAACCTAGGAAAATCCCTCTGCTAGCAGCTTTTCAGCATCCACAATTCCCCCCTTTTTGTTTAAAGACCAAAAAGGTATCGTTTGTAATCCTCTGCGGGTAGCCTTGCAGAAGGGAGGACAAACGCAGCATAAGGGATCTGCTTGGTAACGGCCAGTTACCAAACAGAGCCCGAATCAGATGCTGCTTTAAAGTGGGCAGAAAGACTCTCCAGCGATGCCATGGGAGATACATCTAGCAATCCCAGTTCTACATCACAATTCTAACAGATATTAATCTTAACTAGAAATTTACATCAGTTATTAATTCTAAACATAGCCTTAAGGGCTTTAACTTTCTGACTCCATAACAGAAGAAACTTAAAGTTCAGTCTCTGCTTGTGGAAGGACCATCCCAGTCTCTGCTTGTGGAAGGACCATCCGCCTGATGGTCGATATCCTGGTCATCACCAGAAGGATCATTCGGTTGATGATCTGCATTCTGGTCATCATTTGGATGATCTGCATTGTGGTCAGCATTTGGAGGTTGCCTGTTCTGCCTCTGGTGCCGCAGGTCAGGGCGAACGCATCTTGCAGGTAGCCACCGTACCCCAGTATCTGTGGAAACGCAAGCATAACCCACGACCCCAAGCAATAAGCTCATGCGAGCCTTCCCAGTTTTTACCCGGGGCAGGTGCATCTTGCTTGACGACTGCAAAGAGAGAAAATGATTCAGAATAACAGGATTATTTGAATTTGGTGACACTGTGAGATGATTAATTGTATACAAAGCTTTTTCTAGTCGTCTCTGTGGGGTTTCTCCATGCATTCCCCCTTTCTGTTTTTCCAAAACACGCTTCAAAGTGCCATGAGCGCGTTCGACAATAGCTTGGCCGGTAGGAGAATGCGGAATACCAAAAGTGTGGTCTACACCCCATAGGTGCAAGAACTGCCGCGTCTTCTGCGAGGCGTAGGCAGGACCATTATCGGTTTTCACAGCAGACGGCACGTCCAGGACCGAGAAAGCCAATTTCCAATGGGCAATGGCATCACGGCCTTTCTCTCCTGTGTGAGCAGAAGCCCACATAGCTGAGGAGAAAGTGTCAATGGACACGTGGACATGTTTAAACCGGCCAAATTCAGGCATGTGCGTTACATCCGTTTGGCAAAGCTGCAAGGCTTTTAGGCCTCTGGGGCTTACCTCCGGTAGCAAAGGTGCAGTGAATCCATGACAGTGAGCACAAGCGCTGACAACGTCACGAGCCTCAGTTGGCGTTAAGTGAAACTGCTTCTGCAGGGTATGTGCACTTTGATGGAAGAAACCGTGCGATGCCTTGGCCTGTGCAATTTTGTCAGGCTGAGGCGCTATCCATGCAGGGTCGGCTAGCATGTCAGCCCTGGCTGATCCTTGGGTGCTGTTTCTAAGGTGGCTGGGTAGGCCTGTGCCTATGCCATTCCCTGGGGGAACACCTGCATCGGAGAGCAATTCCCCCTTTTTGCACCCCGGCGTGAGTTTCCAGGCAAAGGCCGACCGTCGGCATGGCGCAGAGATCTGCAGTATTCTGCATGATGACCTGGACTGTGATAAACTGCGAACTGTTTGTTCATCAAACTTTACAAGCTGTTTCGCTTTAATAAAA
>JANVCC010008738.1:8907-32624 GCA_025345505.1 Todiramphus chloris collaris | reverse complement strand
GGACTTGATTATAATAATCAAACCTCATATAATGAATATGTAGTTAACGCTGTTGGATATGCATGATTTAGTGTGATAAATGCCTGCCTGTTTGACATCTTGGTGTGTGCCGTTGGTGGAGCGCAGACTCCCCAGCCGCCCAGCGCTGTTTTGCTTGCTGTCGTTTACTAAATAAACAATTAAATTTTCTAATTGACTCTGACTCCCCTCAATTCGTGAAGTTAAATTTATAACAGGCCTACCACACCTCTTGCACTGGGGGGTCCCTGTGTTTTCGTTTTGCCTCGTTTTAGCCCTTTTCCATTTGTTCCCGGCTTTGGACTACTTGGGTTCACGATCAGAAGATGCATGAACAGGCAGCAGAAGCGCAGTCAAAGCAGACCTTTTATGGTTCCCAGACCCCACCTTAGAGCAGGCTTCGACCATATCTGTGAGGGTAGGCTCCCCTGGTAGAGCATCTGTGATCTTTCTACACTCATTGTTGGCATTGTCTCTTGCTAATTGTATGCACAGCATCTGCCTTAACGAGTCACCTTCAACCTGCTTCTCAAGGGCAGCAGCAATCTTCTCCACGAAGGGTAAAAATTGTTCTGTCTACGCTGACATATTTTCACATACCGTGTTTTAGGAGCAGCCATTTCTATGGTCTTCAATAGGGCTCCCATGCTGACCTTTTGAGCTTGCTCTAGGATTTGAGGGGGCCAGATGGCCTGGAGATCAGGATTAGAGAAGTGACCAATTCCCATAAGGGCATCTACTCCAACTTCATGTTTAGGGTCAGTGGGAGGTAACTGCATATTCTGTAGTGCAGCCTTATCAGCCATCTTTCTGCAGTTACTCTCAAAAACTGCAAATTGTACAGGTTGAAATAGGACTTAACCTAAGTGCTTAATATCAAATGGAGGAAGCAGATCAGTATTCAGCGCTCTCATAACTTGCATGACTTCAGGAGAACCAAGCCCATATTGTGCCACTTTGGATTGTAAATCCTGTACAATCCTCCAAGCAATAACATCATGTTTTGACCTGTATTTGGGACAGCCTTAAACACAGGATAGGTTTGGACATCCCCTTGCGGGGTGTTACTATCGCCTTGAGTTAGTGGCATACCCTCTTGAGGCGTTATAGCAATCTCCTGATCCTGCATAGATTCCCCTGTTTTGTTTGGCATTCCCACTCTTTCTAATAGATCCCAGTCGCCCACCCCCAGAGCCCGCAGTTTAACCGACTCTCGGATAGTTACAGTACAGTTACAGTACAGTCTGGGAGTGTGCAAGGACGGTTCTGCAGCAACCGCTTCTTCCACCGCCCCGCTACCGTAGCCTTCCGCCCTGGAGCAAGTGTGCCCTCTGTGTCACTGCCTGAATCGTCAGACAGGGAACCCCAGCACGAACGACGGAGGCGGGCAGGGCACGGGTGCCGGGATAGAGGGCGATAGGGCGGTGGGGGCTGCAGTCGGTTGCGCAGGGGGCAGCAAGGCAGCCGGCTGGGGCGGCGCACTTTGGGGCGCTGCCGGCGGTGCTGGCGGATCCTCTGACCGAACTGCCGCCGCCGCTGGCCGAGGCGCTGTCGGAGCTCGCTGAGCCACCGCTGTCTCTGCCGGGGCTGGCGTTTTTTCCGCCGCTATCGGTTTCGCCGCGGGAGCCGTCGTTCGGAATTACCGGAGCCAGCACTTCCGGCCCGGCCCGGCCCGGCCCGGCCCGTCTCTCTCAGCGGCCGCCCGCAGGAACGCCTCCGGCAATCCCGCTAGCTGCCGAGATGTCTCTAGAAGCTGTTGTGATAATGCCGCGAGGCATCGTGGCATTTCCTCCAACACCGCCAGCTGTTGCGTTAAAAGGTGCACTGTTATACTGCCCGAAGGGAGCGGCGCGGAGGAGACCAGAGCCGCTGGGCTAAGGGGCGGGGGGGCGCTCCAAGGCATCTCGCTGTTAAAGCATTTCCGCGAGCTGCTCTGCAGGCGTCGGGTATTTAGGGGGAACATAATCCCGGGGCCAGGTGTATTGCCGCTGAACGGACTGTAGGACCGGCACCGGCTCCGGCGGGGCCGGAGACGAGTCCTCGGTAGGGCTGCCACCAGCTGCTGCACTTAGTTCAGTAGTGTCCCCCTCAGCAGCGTCTTCTTTCGATCCGCTATGCCCATCAAGGCAGGGTTTTTCTAATACCCCGGCGTCTGGACTGGTCCCGGCCGCGAACCTGGGGGCGGGGGGGGGGCGTTTGCGTACCTCCCGAGAGCCGCTCGGCTTGGTTCGTTGCACATAGTACACGTCGGGGTCGCCAAGTGTCGCTGTTTATACCAGGAGTGGAGAGATGCAGCAACACACAAATTCAGCAAGAGAAGGACAGGAGGCGAAGAAGAAGCAACTTTATTAATTTATAACCCCATTTTATATACCCTAGCCCCATAAGGCGATTGGTCAGTGATCACCCATCTCCTAGGGTGATTGGCTAAAGTCCTACAACACCCATTTCAAAATCTTTTTCCAATGTACCATAAACAGAACTTAGCAAAACACCAGGTGTTGGTTCAGCTTACAAAAACCATCCTACTGTTTCTCACAACATGTGTGAGAAAGGCAGGACGCTCACCGAATATTGTGACAACCTGAGAAAATCCCTCTGCTAGCAGCTTTTCAGCATCCACAGCTACTAATAAATTGTCCACATACTACAATACCACCCCTCTTCCAAGTGGATGTTCCCATTGTTCCAGGTCTTTGGCTAGTTGGTTCCCAAAAAGAGTGGTGCTGTTCTTAAACCCCTGTGGCAATACTGTCCATGTGAGTTGTGTTCTTCTCCCAGAATCCAGGTTTTCCCACTCAAAGACAAACAAGGGCTGACTCTCTGAACTCAGGGGCAAGCAAAAGAAGGCATCCTTCAGATCCAGGACGATAAACCAAGCCAATTCAGATATTAATTTAGTTAATAATGTATATGGATTTGACACTACTGGATATAAATCCTGTTATCCTATTGATGGTGATTCCAAAAAGGACAATTCTCCAATTCCTTAAGCAGCAGATATTCTTTATTGACGGCGCCGGATGCATGGGGGATCGTTCCTCCTAACATGCATACCTGCCCCTGCACCTTACAGTCATTTATTGAAAGCATTGATACATATGCATTAACAAGGGAGGGATTAGTACAATTAGTTCTGAGAATTGGTGTGGCTATTATAATTATTTCCGAGAAGTCTCCTCCCGCAGCTGGCGCATGCGTATTCCAGACAGGTGGTCGCGGCCGGGGTCTTTGGGAGGAAGTAAGTGGTCTTCCTCAGTTGTCCAGTATTTGACCCCACGATCGACGCAGCCGCAGTTGATGGTTGGTATCTTTCCAGATCTTCTACCGACTCTAACCGGTTTCTAGGTGGCCTTCACACAATGGGTTATTCTTAATCGCCAGGTGCAGGAAGACAAGCTTGAAATATACCAAGATTAATAGATTCTGTGCCCCGCTCCCCCCCTGTGCCATGTACACCGCCTGACTCTCTTTTTCATTGGCCCTCAGATCCTTCACTATATCCTGTAACTCCCCTCTGGTTTCTTAACTGGCAGGATAGGAGTGTTATATTCTGATTCACACTCTGTTAGCTTTTATTTCTTCATGTACTGAATCAGGGGGGGAGAGGCAGAGGTTAAATGATTTACTGGGAAGATATGTGTTGAGGGCAATGCACACAGCTAGCTGAACATTTGTTATGTCTACCAAAGCAGATTGAGAGAATAAGGAGTTACTGATAACGGGAAGAGCCTCAAACTGGGTCCTTGTTCTCGAACCTAAAAGCAACATAAACCAGCCTAAACCGGCCTTGAGGTTTGAACTCGGGCCAGGGACATAAAGAGCATGCTCAGAAAAGTGAGGTGAAAAGTTTAGAATGAAGAAGACTCTTTACTTCATCTGAAGAAGACTCTTACTTCATCCCGGAGACCCCTACCCACGACCACCAGACGACACTGCGCAAGCGCAACGCAGATGCAAATGACTTTTGGGTTCATTATAATATGAAGCGAGGCTAGGCGGGGCTAGGTGATGAATATGTATATGCCTATTCTGAAACTTAATGAATATGGAACGTGTAACCCAATATATACTAAGCTGAAAGCAGCTGGGGGCACGCATGACTTTGGAGGAATTATCCCCCATGCGTCCCAGCGCTGGAATAAACACACCTACTTTACTACTTATTCTAGTAGTGGAGTTTTTTCCGTGTATCAGTACCCCAGCTTTGATGGGGGTGCTAATGAGAGCCAAGCTTAGCATTTTACTCAACTGTTCATTCCCTACTTTAAAGTCTAGTTTTCCTTTTTCAAATTTTACCTCTGCTCCCAAGTGTTACTTTAGCCAGTGGCTCCCTTTACCGTTACAAAGTCATCATCTAGGGGTGTCAAGGCTTGATTTAAAACTGAATAATGTTGCTCTTATATCAATTACAATGCCATGCCTTTTCGTTGTTCCCATTTTAACCAGTGAATCCGCTGGGGTAGATAATCCCAGGTCCCCGTCAATCTTCTTCAAAATGAGCCTGCATCGCTCCTCTACCTCTCTCCCCACCCCCACCCCCCGCCCCCAGACATTCATTTTTCCAATGTCCTTTTCTCTTATAGTGAGCACATTGATTCCTCTGTAATCTGGGGACAAAATTTCTTCCTTTACCCTGTTCTTTACCTCCACCCTCTATGCTTTATCTAAGAGTTTTTCTAAATTCCTTGCCTCGGGCCCTTTAACTTTTTAAAGTGCCCAATTAGGATCGGCCAGGGGGATGCGCTGATCCACTGTTCCTTGCAAAGTTCCAGAGGCAATTTGTCCCTGCACGTGAGTCCGGGCAGTTCTAATTATTAACTGTTTTTCGGTGTCTCCCAATACATCATCTATATCTCCCCAGGCCACATTTTGAGTTTTTACTATTAATTCAAATCTTTTGGCCACCTAATGGGTGTCTTGTGGAGGCCACTCGGGATGATTTCGAAATCAGAAAAACATATCTGCATATATTACTTCATCCCATTTCTCATTTTCCCTTAAAAACACCATCAGTTCCACTAAGGTATCATACTCCAAGGTACCTCCTGCTGGACATTTCAGTCCCTTACTCAATTTATATAGTGGCCATATATTGGTACAATATTTTTCATCCTTTTTACGGCTCAAGTTCCCTCCTGGTTGACCTCCCAGCTGCCTCCAATGTGCAAAAATGCACCCTAAGGGGTTTTACAAAAGATCTCCTGACTCTATCCCCCACCCATTGCAGTGTTTACGAAATCCCACACCTCTTACAATAATATATAACAGGACACGACCAAATTATCCCAATCACAACATACAACAACAAAAGGTTCTTATACCAAATCACCTGAAACTAACACTGAATTTACGTCTATATTATCATACAATTCCAGGGCCAGTCTTAAAGAGTTCTCAATTCTGTGCTAATTCAGAACCCATCAAAAATACCACAAACAAAACACACTAAAACCAATAATACACAAAACAATAACCAGACACTAAATTAGTTCAACGGGGTCTTATATTCCTATTTTGTTTTTATTTTATCCAATTTATAACCACAAATTTAGCCTAAATCAAACCCCCTTGCGTTCCAGCTCCTCCTCAGAGAGCAGAGGGGCTGGGGGCGGCTGGGCTTGATTTCTGACATACAGACTCAACCGGTTATTCTCGTTTGCTTTGTTGTTTTTTCTTCCCGGGAATCGTTAACAGATTACAATCACTTCGTTTGTCTCCGGCCACAGCCCTCGCGGGACAGTGGAACCGCGGATCAGAACTCTGCACTCACTTCACAGCTGCGCTGCGTCTCACACACACAAACCACTTATTTCAGAGCTAGCTCCACACACTCATACCATTTATGACAATAGTTTATACTGTAACAATAGGTGTCAATATCTCTAATTTACCTACTCCCATCATGCTGGCAACACAATTAAGAATTTTAACACATAGGTCGACCACTACTTCTCCCAGAACCCATCCCGGGGGTGAGAAACTTCTAGTTGTTACTTTTCCTTATTGATCTCAAACCACACGTGGTACTGTTACAAAACCACGCCCGCCAGCCCGGCCAGGAGAACCCAAGTCACCATTGACTTCCTGATAGTGCACTATTCCAAACCACCCAGGGGCGAGCTGCAATGCTCCTTACCTCATGTAGGACGTCTCTCTACGACTTACAGGTATCCCCTCCTACCCAAACATACCTGGTCTGATGATGGTCCTTGTCTGCTCCTGCAGTGATCGGGTGAGAGAGGGAGTTCTTCCGAGAATTCTCGGGGCACGCCAAAGACGTCCCAGCCCTCAGCTGGTCCCGCAGCCAAGCAGAGAGTGTCCCATCTGGGTCGCCAAATTGACATGCAGAAATCAAACTCTACAACCCGTGAAAGGTTATAAAGCAGGTATGTTTATTATGGCGCTGGGTACAAGGGGGATCGCTCCTCCTAACTTGTACACCCCACCAATTAACCATCCCATATTTATTCCACTTAGTAATGCATATTCACAATCGCCTATACATATTTATGATCTTTCCCCGAAAGGGCGTCCTTGGGGTAATCAGTTCCAAGAAATCATTTCCATATGCTCCACCTTCACCTCCTCCTTTTGATGCATGTGCTGTACCCCGCTGTGGTCGTGGGCCGGGATCTTGGGAGGAAGGCCATATGTCTTCCTCCCTCTGCACTTTTCACCTTGGCTCAAAATTTGCTGGTTGTCTTGATTCCAACCTTAAGGCTGGCTTCAGCTTGGTCTTGTAACTGATTAAGCCATCCTATCCTTCCTTATCTGTTGTTTTCTTTCCCCCTTGCAACGTCCCTTTTCTTGCTTGGGTTAACACATACACAATGGTTAATTAATATTAGTCTTTTCTAAGCTATATTGGCTAATACAAGTCTTTCTTAGTTAGATAATATTTAATTCAGGCAATGCTCAAAAGGTATAGCTTAAAGATATGCCAACAGCTAGGTAAATTAGCTGTCCCACCACCTCACTAAGGCCCTGGTTCTCTTGCAGGTGTTGAAATGGGCCACATAACCAGACCAACTATAAGCACATGGAATTAGTGCATATCAGAGAGAAAACTGAAGACCTCAAAAGTACAAATTCGTATTCCTTTCATCACTTATATGGGTGGAGTATGAAAAATACCAAGGTTTGAAACCAAAGATACTTTTCTTAAGAACTATATACTCGGGCTGTCCTCTTCTTTATCCTTCCTCAGAAATAAAGGACTCCTTGCACAAACTCCACCATTGGAATTTGCAGTCCATACCATCCAACCTGGGGAATGGGTTCTGATTGAGTCTTGGAAGGAATCCAAGCTGCAGCCTGAGTGGGAAGGCCCTTTCCAGGTTCTATTGACAACTGAAACTGTGGTGAGGACTGCTGAGAAAAGCTGGACTCATTACACCCATCTCAAAGGGCCAGTGGAATCTCCCTCTTAGGGAAGATGTTGGGACATACAGCCCACTGAGAATCCTCTGCTCATCAAACTGAAAAAGCAATAATTTAAAAACTGTCTGAAATACTGCTTTAGTAGTAGAGATTTTGTTTGTAGTTTTTATTGCACTAGTATTTATCTGTTGTGTTTGGGGTTGTAAAAGGATGAAAACATTCAAAATAATGTTAATATGTTGTTCATACTTCACTATCATGAAAGCAGGAGTGCCGGATCATGCCCGAAAACCACTACAATTCAGCATTTCAGAGAGGACCGGGCTCCAGCGCATCATGTTTGACGCTTGCCAGATATTGAATTGTGAGGGTCTACAGAGCCAAAGGGCACTGAGCAATGCATAAAAGTACGTGTACCAGTACAAGGTGGGACACTTCATAGGGAGGGTCCTTCTTGCCCTCTTGGAGTAATGTTTGGTGGACTACTCGGGTTAATGGATGGACAGCAGATATGAATCGAGAAGCTTGGTATTGGAGACCCCTAAAAGAGATGATTACCAAGGACACACTACCCACAACTGCCAAGAAGGGGGTTGTAATCCTATAATAATTACTATCAATAACGCTAATACTACTGTCACTTGACCCTATGGACTAGGGATAGAGGTCACAGGGAAAGATCCATTAGGACGTTTCAGAATAATGGTAGAAAAATTTGAAAATAGAAGTTCAAACAAGGATGAAGAGTGGAAAAGTACACAGAAACCTAGGACAGAGGTAGAAGAACTTTTAAATGATCCTACAATAGTAAAAGTAGTAAGAATTGAGGATTTGAGACAGACGTTTCTAGTAGAAACAGCATATGGAGACACCAATGCATGGGTGGAATGGATAAAATACATTGTGAAAAGTTTAAATAAGAGTGATTTTTATGCATGTGCCTCAGGTCGACCTAAATCACAAGTTGTTCCTTTTCTCCTAGGATGGTCCAATGACCACCCAGGAATGGAGTGCATTATTGCATTACAGCAGGAAAGAACAGCCTGGGGAAATGGTACCTGTAAAACACTTTCCCTTTTGTTCCCAGCCTTGATGAATAAGGACATTCAGATACCCCCTGTTCTCACAGGTGTAGTTGGAAACCACACGGCTTGTCTCTCACGTCAGGGCGGAGTGGCTACACAATTTTTGGGGAAGTTGTCAGGATGTAAGAGAACTTTGAATGTGACAAATGATAAAAGTGGGAACTACTCATCATTACAGGCTCCGAGAGCTGACTTGTGGTGCGATTGCGGAGGGGGGGTTTTGAGGAATATTATTCCGTCCAACTGGGAAGGCACTTGTGGTATTGTACAGTTAGCTATCCCGTTCACCCTGGCATTCTGAGAGGATAAGGCTTCTAGAGAGAAGGAAATCAGGGTCAAAAGAAGCATATTAGGAACTTCCTTTGATGATAGAATATAAATAGACTGGACTGGAGTTCCTCAAGGAGTTCCTGATGAATTTAAGGCTAGGAATCAAATTACTGTGAGTTTTGAATCTTTCTTTTTTGGTGGGTCACAGTAAATAAAAATGTAGATTGGATCAAATATATCTATTATAATCAACAAAGATTCATAAATTATACCAGAGATGCTGTTAAAGGAACAGCAGAACAATTGGATGCCAATAGTAGAATGACATGGGAAAATCGGATGGTCCTAGATCTGATGTTAGCAGAGAAAGGAGGAGTATGTGTTCTGTTAGGGGGACAGTGTTGCACGTTTATACCAAAGAACACTACTCTTGATGGAACGATTACCAGAGCCTTACGAGGTCTTACTACTTTGTCTGATGAATTAGCAGAGAATTCAGGAGTAGATACTTCTCTTACTGGGTGGTTGGAATCTTGGTTTGGAAAACGGAAGGGAATGGTGGTATCAATTTTCACTTCTCTACTAGTGGTAGCAGGGATATTAATGGTGTTGTATAATCCCTTGTGTTAGGGATCTAATACAGAGATTAATAGAAACTGCAATAACTAAGAAGATGCCTCTAGAACCACCACCTTATGATGATAATATGCTTCTCCTAGAGGAACAAGAGACATATAATAGACAGTCTCAAGATAAAGAATGCGAAACAATGCTGGCCAGATTAGATGCCTCATATGGAACAAGACCTCGAAAAGATGAAAAGGCAACATGTGAATGTAAAGAAAAGAAGGGGGGAATTTGTAGAAAATGCTGAGAAATGTTGCTTTTGCAAACTGTAGAATAAGGATAATCTTTTTTCTTTTTCTTTTTTTTTAATATTAACTTGAGGAATAAAAGATTTAAACTGCCTCATCAGGAATCGTTTACCAAAGACTAGAAGCCTTAAGTGGTCTTATGGGAAACTGAGGCCTAAAGCTAAGTCTTAAGGTAAAAGGCAGATAAAGGACAAAAGTGCACAATTGTCCATCAAGATATGTTAACAGATAAAGGGGCAACTGTGGTGGATCATATCATGGACTCCCGGACGGTTAAGGTGCAAGAGAGATACTTTATTAGGACCGTAAGCCACTTACATAGCCAACTATGTTTACCATCCAAACTTAACCAATGAGAGCACCCAGCCATGCTCTCATTAACAACACAGGCAAACACAAAAGTTCTCAGCCTGCTTTACAGCTATCTTCAAAACAGTTCAAAGGCAGATGTTCACAGGACATTCCTGGGCTGTTTAGACTAACACTCCCACTGCTGCCGAAGGTTATACTCCCATCCTAACACTCTCTCACTTTCCCACCAGCCTAGCCCTGGCAAAACACTCCACATCTATCCCTTCTTTGCTTATCAAATCCAGGGCTAACACTATATTATTCTATACAACCATAACACAAATAATACTCCAATCAATCATCCATTATACACACAACAATACGCAGGGCGTATAAACCATAATACATACAAAAATTACCAAAAATACAAATAAAGGAGTATATACTACAGGTACACCGAAAATAATGGACCACGTAACAAAAAAGGATCACTTGAGAGTCCAACTACATCTGTCCTTGATGTCAGCTGAGAGGACAAAGTCTCATTACACCATAACATATAAGAACCATATAAGAACCCAATTGGGAAGATCTTCACAACGGTGTGATTAATATAATAACCAGGGTGATCCAAGTGTTCCCATCAGGTACAGGAGGAACCAGAATTCCCAGGACTATGATGATGAAACAACATAAGGTCGAATACACCTTGAAGGAACCCATCGTGTCTGACTGCCTGCAGAAACACAAACATAACCCCTTCCCCACATTATTCGATCCATAGGTCCTTCCCGCTGTCTGGATAATAAATCTTTTACCATAACTACCAGTTGATGTGGCCGGGTGTCATCCCATTGAAAGCGTCGCTCACAGCTGCTGTGGCCTGTGTCATCACAATTCAAAAAATTAAGAACAAAACCAGCTTTCCATAACCGATCTTGCGGGCTAACAAGGAATTGTCCATCCCCCTCTTTTTGTTTTTGTAATAAAGCCTTTAGCATCCGATGTGCACGTTCCACAATGGCTTGTGGAGGAATGGGGGAATGTGGAATTCCTGTAATATGAATAATACCCCAGCGAGAACAAAAATCACCAACCTTACTTGAGGTATACGCTGGGCCATTATCCGTCTTGATAGTACAAGGGATCCCCATCATAGCAATACACGTAAGCCAGTGATGGAGAACATCATGAGCCCGTTCACCCGCATGCGCCGTGGCAACAAGAAAGCTAGTGTAAGTATCAACTGTAACATGAACATACTTTAAGCGATCAAATTCAGAAATACGCGTGACATCTGGTTGCCAAAGCTCAACAGCTACCAACCCTCGAGGGTTAACCCCCTCTATAGAAGGTGAAGGGGCAAATTGACGACAATCAGGGCAAGCAGCAATAATTTCTCGAGCATGTGCCAATTTCAGGTGAAAATGTTTACTAAGAGTCCAAGCATGCTGATGAAAGAAATCATGTGACAACTTAGCTTGCACCATAGTGTGTGGGACTGACGTGTAGAATGCAGCCGCATCTGCTCTGTCATTACCTGCTGTAATAGGACCAGGGAGGTTTAAATGAGATTGAATATGCATAATGTAAAAGTCATGTTTTCTATAATTAAGCAAAGTCCAAATAGTACGTAATTCAACAAACAATAAAGGGTTTGTAACATCCCAGAGATAGGCCGACTCAAGACGTGTGACGACCCCAACAGCATAAGCAGAATCAGAAACTATATTAACAGGACTCAACTGAAAAATCTCAAAAGCTAAACGTACGGCTGCCAATTCTAAAATTTGCACTGAAGCCATAGGCAAACATAAAAACTTTTCATACCTTTTTTGATAAGAATCTTGCCACACAATCACTGCTCTTTTAGATCTCCCTGAAGCATCAGTAAAAACAGTAGGACCATCAACAGGATGAGACTGACAACACCATCTAGCATATAAGGGCAAATGACCAATTTCAGCCCATAGCACATGTTTTGGGTAATGAATCGACAATGATCCATGATAATCTGCCAAAGCAAACTGAAAAACAGGATCCTCCCACATCAACCAATTTAAATTGTCCATAGTGGAAGGAAGATAAATAACTGCTGGATCAGTACCATTTAACATTTGTAACTGTTCTCACCTTTTCATGATCAATTTGGCATACATCTCATTGATAGTTCATACCGTTCTTGGTGGGGTGTGTGACAAAAAAATCCATTCCAGAACTCACAGAGGGTCTGAGAATGTGTCAATCCATTGAAACAGCAGTGCAAAAGGTTGATATTTGCTAGCTATAAGGGCTAACATCACGGGAGATTCAGGATCCCACCGACAACATTGCTTATTATTAAGAGCCTCAATACATAATTGCAAAGCATGTTTTGCTTCATCAGTTAACATACGTCGAGACTTAAGATTCACATCACCTTTGAGTAGGTTAAAGAGAGGATGTAGCATATCAGTAGTAAGATCTAACACTGGCCGCAGCCAATTAATAGCACCAAGTAATTTTTGTAAATCATTAAGTGTAAGATTAACAGCAACTTTCAAAACAACAGGCTGAGGCTGTATAGTCTGATGAGTAATTTTCCAACCCAGATATCGCCAAGGTTCGTCCCTTTGTACCTTCTCAGGAGCGATGCACAATCATGCATTTTTCATAGCCACAGTTATTGCAGTAACAGCTCGATCAAATCGGAAAGCTGTTTGACAGGAAATAAGAATATCATCCATATAATGATAAATTAAAACATTTGGAAACCGTTGCTGCACTGGTTGTAACACTGTCGCAACCACACGCTGACAAATTGTAGGGCTATTCCTCATTCCCTGGGGCAACACCACCCAGTGATATCGCTGCATAGGTTCTACATGATTTAATGATGGAACAGAAAAAGCAAATCTAGGAGCATCATCAGGGTGCAAAAAGATGGTAAAAAACCAGTCTTTCAAATCAATCACAGTTAACGGCCAATCTGAAGGAATCATAGTTGGAGAGGGCATCCCAGGTTGTAAGGCTCCCATAGGCTCAATAACAGCATTAATAGCCCTCAAATCATGTAACAAATGTCATTTACCATTCTTTTTAAGAATGCAAAATACAGGGGTATTCCAGGGACTAGCAGTAGGTTTAATGTGCCCTGCCTGGAATTGTTCTTGTACCAGTTCTCATAAATGTTGAAGCCGCTCCACTTTTAGGGGCCATTGATCCACCCACACAAGGGTGTCTGTGATCCATGTAAGTCTACAAATATCCTGAAGCTGCATTTGGAACGGCTGATCAATGGCCCCTAAAGAAAAACCTTCTGGGGAGTTTGCGAAATTTGAACCACAGTGCCAAATTGTCCTAGCACATCACGTCCCCATAAGGTACAGGGAATAGCAGCAATGAAGGGAGCTATATGAGCTATCTGTCCCTCTGGGCCTTTTACATTACGTAACATAGCACTCTGTCTTGGGTGCTGTAATCCTGCCACCCCCATGATAGTATATGCAGGGGTAACAGTAGGCCACTCTAAAGGCCACTCAGCATATTTTATAATAGAAACATTGGCGCCTGTGTCCACTAAACTGGTAAACTTCTGACTATCTATAGTACAAGTCATATGAGGTTGCCGTGCCGTGATGATCTCGGACCAAAAAACTGCTGGTCCTCCCGTACTTCCAAAGCCTCCACTTCCCCAATGACCTAAGCCATGGGGGGTGGCATTATAAAAAGGAACCAGCTGGGCTAAATGTTGGCCCTGAGGAATAAAACAAGGGGGAGCATGCATCCAAATTATAATTTGAATCTCCCCCTCAAAATCCGAATCAATAACTCCAGGAAGAACAAAAAGTCCCAATTTTGTTGTTGAAGACCTGCCAATTAACAATGCATGAGTATTAGGAGGTAAAGGACCCCACACCCCTGTCGGAACAAGGGTAACCTCAGTAGAGGTAAGGGTTACTGCTTCTCGGGAGGCCAGGTCCAGGCCGGCACTTCCAGCGGTTGCTGGGGTGAAGTCTCGGACCGTGCATTTTGAGTCGCATTTTTTTTGATTCTGCAAGGGCCGCGATCTTGCCCCCCGCCAGGAGTTTCCCGACACTAATTGACCCTGAGTGTCGAATTTAGATCGGCACTCATTAGCCCAGTGCCTCCCTTTTCCACACCGCGGACAATCCCAAGTAGACAGTTGCTTATTCCCTTATTTAGGACAATTTTTACAAAAATGACCCAGATCTTCGCATCTATAACACCCTTCATTATTACCAGCACCAAAACGTAATTGAGCAGCAAGAGCCGTAGCTAATTCTGCTGTGTGATGACTTACCGAGCCTACATTCTGGCATGCCCTGACCATATCTGCTATATCACAGGTCATTTTCTTAGGTATAGCCTGTAAGGCACATTTACAATCTCGATTAGCGTTTTCAAATGCTAATTGTCGTAGCACAATAGTTCGAGCAGACTCATTATCGATTTGCCGTATCAGGGATGCCTGCAGTCGATCCAAAAAAAGATGTAAAAGACTCATTAGGACTCTGAAGAATTTTTACAAAAGACAGCAGATTCCCTATCTGTACCTGGAACTCCAAAGCCCGTAAGGCCACTTGAGTAATTACCCCATACACTTCTCAAGGATAATTAACCTGATCCCGGGGAGCGGCATGCTCACCCTCCCCAGCTAATTGTGCCCCTGCCCTTGATCCCGACCAAATTCAATCGCCTGCAAAGTACACCCTTCGCGGAAATCAGTTAACCATACAGCATATTGAATACTTGTAAGAATCATCTTCATCAATATTTTCCAATCCCGAGGAGTTAATACCTGTGACGCACTAATCGCTTCCAGAAAAGCATACACCTGGGGGGACTCAACCCCCCCCATCCATTACCAACCTCCTGAGCTCCTTAATAACAGAATAAGACATATCTTGGTACGCAGGGACCTGCCCTTACCGATACAGCACAGGGCTGTAACAACTTTCATATCCCCATGTTGCAATGCTTCTTGCCGGCAACGATCCCAGCGGCTGTATGCCGCTGAAACGTTATCATCAGGAGGATATAAATCAGGCTTCTTCTCAGGGTCTCTGAGACCAGGGTCAAATGAATCATCATCATTATCATCATTCTTATCAAACGCCGACATAGCGGGCAACTTTTTAAACAAATCCCCAGTCTGCTCATCCGGGTATTCCAAGGGAGAGGGTGACCCACAGTCGCGTCTGTCGTCGTCAGACAACACAGGGGCAGAGGGGCGCACCGAAGGAAAAGAAAATCCTGGGCTGCCACCAGCAACCTGAATCTGGTCCCCGGCAGCATGCAGGGTAGCGATAACAGCACCCCAAGTTGGCAAATGCTTACAAGCCCCCATGTCTCCATGTCCTGCTTCATAAAATAATTTCTTCCCCACCTCCTGCCAGGCTTCCAGAAGAAAAGTGCTGTTGGAGACGGTGGGAGAATTACGGCACTCAATGTGAGCAATCAGGAAAATCTCGTTTATTGTTAAGACCAACACTCTTTTATACAGTTATTAATGAGGCTCATACATAGTGCAAAAGGAAGCTCATTATTGGTTAGGCTATAAAAAGTCAGACCTGCCCAGTTGCTTATCTCT
Source organism: Todiramphus chloris collaris (assembly GCA_025345505.1). Taxonomy (NCBI): domain Eukaryota; kingdom Metazoa; phylum Chordata; class Aves; order Coraciiformes; family Alcedinidae; genus Todiramphus; species Todiramphus chloris. The sequence goes on along the minus strand of JANVCC010008738.1, from coordinate 17,109 downwards.
GTGGTCGTGCAGCTGGTGCAGCTCCTCATATCTTAAACCACAGGTATCTTGTTGTTGTAGAACTCCCATTCTCAAGGAACAACCTGACCTTGCTATTCTGTTACACAATCTGTGTCCTGTGCCTGTGCAGCTCCTCATCAGCAAGTCTCTGCATGGGAACGTGACCCTTACCCTGTAGCCACTCTTCCACAAGTGCCATCAGAGGGAAGATATGGGACATGTTCTATCACCCAGTCCATAAGACTAATTAACTTTGCAGTAGAAACCTCATGGTCCTGCCACCTCATAAGGCATTGCAAGGCATCCAAATTCTGTTTCTGTTCTCGAGATATTTTTCCTCCCATCATTCCCAACTGCTCACCTGTATAGGTGATGGACGTGTCAAATTCCAGATAATGCTGCAGCTTCTTTCTATTGGTTCAGTTGGGTTCCGCCAACGGCACAGCATTCTCCCAATACCGCTGCGTTTTGATGTCCCTGTTCGGGCGACATTTGTGGCAGATCATATCACAGACTCCCCGGTTAAGGTGCAAGAGAGACGCTTTATTAGAACCATAAGCCACTTACATAGCCAACTATGTTTACCATCCAAACTTAACCAATGAGAGCACCCAGCCATGCTCTCATTAACAACACAGGCAAACACAAAAGTTCTCAGCTGCTTTACAAGCTATCTTGAAAACAACAGTTCAAAGGCAGATGTTCACAGGACATTCCTGGGCTGTTTAGACTAACACTCCCACTGCTGCCGAAGGTTATACTCCCATCCTAACACTCTCTCACTTTCCCACCAACCTAGCCCTGGCAAAACACTCCACAGGCAACAGTTAAGGGCTATTTAAGATGAACAATAGTAACTTAGAAAGATACTGCATTTTGCTCAGTAAGCTCAGGAATATTAGTTTCTCCAAGGGGAAGCAGGAACCTGCCAGACATGCAATTACAAACTATTATGGACTGTTATGAAGAAGACGCCTCGGTTAAGCCTGTAAACCTTGGAAGTACCTAATTCATAGGGAAACAGGGGAGGGAATTCTGCAGATGGGAAGAGGGTATAAAATGCTGAAAGCTCTGAACAGAGGTGTGCCTACTTTGTTAGGACACCCGCTCTTTCAAGACCATATAATAAATTGCTGCTTCACTAGTACATCTACTGAGAGTCCTTTCTTAGGACTTTTGGCATTTCTAACACAGACAACACTCTCTAAATTCATAAGCACATACACATCAGTGTATCCCCTGAGTACCATCACTGACCCTCCTATCCTTTAGGTATCCCTGCCTGGATTCCAGGCCCTCTTACCTTCTCAGGACTTTTATTCACCATCTGGTCCAGCTCCACGCACCAAACATGCACACCCCCATCCCACAGGCATTCCACATTTGAGTCATATTCCACTTAAATAGACATTTGTAATATTTCACTTTTTCAGGCAACAGTCGCATTCTGGTTTGGTAGCTGCCAGGGTGATGGTTTTGGGGGTTGTTGGTTTTTCTTTTTCTTTGTTTTTAGCTGTTGAATTTTTTTTCCCTCAAGAGTCTCCCAACACTCTGCCTGGGACTCTTGTCTCTTCTTCTGGAGGCCTCCTCACACCAATTGTAATAAAAGGAGTAACAATTTGTGCCAGGCATGTAGTGCGTAGACCATGAAAAACTCAGAACAAAGAGAATCCAAAACCCGGAATCTAGATAGTATCAGTTTTGAAATGTCCTGCTGAAATTGCTTCACTGTATACGCCATGCTTAACTGCTTCGCTTAACTGCATATGTTAACCAATCAAGGGGCAGAATGCTAAAAAGGGACTTTATATGGAAAACAGAATAAAGTGAAGATCAAGTCAAGGACAAAGGGAGTGAGGAAGACTACAGTCCTTCCTCCACTACGACCACCAGAGGGACCACCGGGAGGAAGGATGCATGAGCCAAAAAGGGAACACCTATTCCGGGAAATGATAAGCTTAACCACTCCTCTACTTAGAATAGCTATGAATATGTATTAGAGTAGGGGGCATAAAAAGAGAAGCCGTCGTAGTACAGGTGTGCGTCTTGGTGGAGCTGAGACTCCCCACGCACCCAGTGCTATTTACTTTCCTTTTATACTGATCATTATATATTAAGAGATTTTGGCTATATTTATAACAACAATTAAAAAGTACATCCTACCTCACGTGAACTATCTTATCTAAGTTAAAGGTACTGATCTCCCTGGGTCGTGCTGTGACCCCAGGCCCCCTCCTGTGTTTGCTTCCCCAGGTGCCCAGTGCTGCGGGAGTTTCAAGAAGGAACATCTCCCAGGGCCCAGCTCCTTGAGAAATCAGATGCTGTGTGAGTGAATGATAAAACTAATGAGGTATATGTTTCATGTTATGGCTTGACAGTTTTATAGGCCTTAACTCATCTTGTATGGCCTTGGTCTTTGTAGATTGTGGTGGGTTGACCCCGGCACGGCACCAGGTGCCCACCAAGCCCTTCTATCACTCCCCCCGACCCCCTTCAGCACAGCACGCAGGGAGAGAATAAGACGCAAAGCACAGGGGCGTGGGTTATGATAGATAAGATGTTATTTTCTACTTCCCGTCCACAGGCGATGTCGGGCCGAGTCCAGGAAGCAGGGCTCCAGGAACATGTAGCAGCTGCTTGGAGGACAAAGCAGAATGCCCCCCCATCCTCCTCCTGCCCTCTCCCTTTATAGTTGAGCTGACGTCATATGGTATGGGATATCCCACTGGTCAGCTCAGGTTGGCTGTATCTTCTCCCCCATCCTGCCCCCCATCCTCTGGTGCCGTGTGAGCACTGGCAGTCATAACACGGGTGTGTTATCAACACCCTCCAGCTCCCAGTGCTGCAGCATGAGGGCTGGATGGGGAAAAGCAGCTCAGCCAGACCCACTACAGAATAGCAGCTCTATCACAAATACCTCTCTTATAACATTATTATGCACATTCCACAGTTTGATAAATTAGAAAGGAGCTGTAAATGGTGGGGAAAACCACCGGCTAGTTCTTGGTCCTTGCTGTACTCATCTGGTCCTTCACCAAATTCACTTTCTTTTATTCCATCTCCTTCCTACAACATCATTTCCTGAAACATACAACTCACATTCCAGATTATCTTTCTGCCAAGGTCAAATCTCCTTGAGGTACACACTGGGTCTCACCATCCTCCCACATTACCCACCAGGTATATCCAGGTCCTTGAGCAAAGACAATCCCATGAATGGGTTTGCCTTTTCCCAAGGGTCGAGCTATCCACACTGACTTCCCCAACCACCTCCCAGTGTGCACTACAGGGACCTTATTGCCTCCCACAACAGGCAGGGGTTTTGTTTGGGCAGGGCCAGGGCCTCTGGTGTTAACTAACCAGGTGGCCTTTGCTAGATGTTTGTCCCATTGTTTAAAGGTCCCACCCCCTAATGCTTTTAATGTGGTTTTTAACAGCCCATTGTACCTTTCAATCTTCCCAGAGGCTTCTGCATGATAAGGGATGTGATACACCCACTCCATGCCATGCTCCTTGGCCCAGGCATTCACGAGACTATTTCAGAAATGAGTTCCATTATCTGATTCAATTCTTTCCGGAGTACCATGCCGCCACAAAATCTGCTTTTCAAGGCCCAGGATGGTGTTCCGGGCAGTGGCATGGGTCACTGGGTATGTTTCCAGCCACCCAGTGGTTGCTTCCACCATTGTAAGTACATGGCGCTTACCTTGGTGGGTTTGTGGGAGAGTGATGTAGTCAACCTGCCAGGCCTCTCCATATTTATATTTTAGCCAACGTTCTCCATACCACTGGGGCTTTAACCTCTTGGCTTGTTTGATTGCAGCACATGTTTCACATTTGTGGATCACCTCTGTGATAGCCTCCATGATCAGATCCACCCCTTGATCTCAAGCCCATCTATAGGTTGCATCTCTTCCTTGATGACCCGAGGTGTCATGGGCCCATCGCGCTATAAATAATTCACACTTCCGCTGCCAATCAAGATCCACCTGAGCCACTGCCACCTTGGCAGCCTGGTCTGCCCGCTGGTTGTTCTGATGTTCTTCAGTGGCCCGGCTTCTGGGCACACGGGCATCCACGTGGCACACCTTCACCACCAGGTTCTCTACCTGAGCAGCAATGTCTTGCGACAGCCCAGCAGCCCAGATGGGTTTGCCTCTGCGCTGCCAGTTGCTCCGTTTCCACTGCTGCAACCACCCCGACAGAGCGTTTGCCACTATCCAGGAGTCAGTATAGAGATAGAGCACTGTCTGGGACAGCCTTAAACACAGGATATGCTTGGACATCCCCTTGTGGGGTGTTACTTGCCTTGAACTAGTGGCACACCCTCTTGAGGCCTTGTAGCAATATCCTGATCCTGCATAGATTCCTTTGTACTCTCTGGCATTCACACTTTTGCTAATATATCATAGTTGCCTGCCTCTAGAGCCAATATTTAACCGACTCCCAGAAATGCCTGCAGTTTCTTGGACGGACAGTTACGGTACAGACTGGGAATGTCAAAGGATGGGTCTGCAGCAACTGTTTCTTCTGCCGCCCAGTTGCCGTAGCCTTCCACCCTGGGGCAAGTGTGCCCTCTGTATCACTGTATCTGGGTCTCTATCACTGCCTGAATCCCCAAGGACCCCAGTACGAACAACGGAGGCGGGCAGGGTACAGGTGCTGGGCTAGAGGGCGATAGGGTGGTGGAGGCTGCAGTCGGTTGCGCAGGGGGCAGCAAGGAAGCCAACTGTGGTGGCGCAGTTTGGGGCGCGGCCAGTGGTGCTGGTGGATCTTGTGATGGAGCTGCCGCTGCGCCGCCGGCCGAGGCACTGCTGGGGCTGATGCCGCCACTTCCGTGCTCAGAACTACCGGAGCCTGCACTTCCGCCTTCACCGCTGGAGCTTACACTTCCACGTTCGGTATTACCAGAGCCGGCACTTCCTGTCCGGCTCTCTCAGCGGCCGCCCGCAGGAATGCCTCCTGCAATTCCGCTAGCTGCTGAGACATCTTCGGCAAATATTTTTCCAACACTGCCAGCTGTCGCGTTAACAGGTCCATCATGGGTGGCTGCGCCTGCGCATTAAAACACCCAGATACGGGCGCATGCGCGGAGCTGCCGGGCGTCGCGGGCGCTTGTGAAAAACTTCGAGGGCGCCACGAGTGCAGCGGGCGCACGCGCAGACAGGCTACGTGCCGCCATGGAGCTCCAGGTCACTTTTAAACCAGATCAGACAACCAGAGAGGCCGTGGGAATGACCGACACTGTTATATTTGCTGAAGGGAGCGGCGCGGAGGAGGCCAGAGCTGCTGGGCTAAGGAGTGAGGGGCGCTCCAAGGCTTCTTGCTTTTTAAGCATTTCCGCGAGCTGGGTCCTCCTTCTTGCTCTGCAGGCGTAGGGTGTTTGGGGGGAACATAATCGCGGAGCAAGGCGCATTGCTGCTGAACAGGCTGTAGGACCGGCACCGGCACCGGTATCCGGCGGGGCGGAGACGGCTCCTTGGTGCAGCTGCCGTCAGCTGCTACACTGAGTTCAGCAGTGTCCCCCTCAGCAACGTCTGAAGCCGGCACGCCTCCCCTGTAGTGTGCATTATAGTCTTGTAGCACATAGAATAAATCTATCCAAATGCGAAACAAGCCTATCACTGTCTTGTCCCCGTAGAGGAACTCATGCCAGAGCTTGAAGCCTAGCACCCACCACAGCGTTAAATCAAAGGCGGTGTCAGAGTCCACGGAAAGGCCGTGGTCAGCTGCCCATAGTAAAAGAGCGCGGAGGGCTTCCTCCGAAACAGCAACTGCTGTGATGGCCAGGAAAGCCTGCCAGGCTGACAGCACCGTGCCTTCTTTCAAGCTGCTATGCCCCATCTTGGCAGGGTTTTACTAATACCCCGGTGCCTGGGCTGGTCCTGGCTGCAAACGTGGGGGCAGGGGGGGTTTGTGTACCTCCCGAGAGCCGCTCGGCTTGGTTCGTTGCGCATAGTACACGTTGCGGGTCACCAAATGTCGCTGTTTATACCGGGAGTGGAGAGATGCAGCAACACACAAATTCAGCAAGAGAAGGCAAAAGAAGCAACTTTATTCATTTACAACCCCGTTTTATATACCTTAGCCCCATAAGGCGATTGGTCAGTGATCACCCATCTCCTAGGGTGATTGGCTAAAGTCCTACAACACCCATTTCAAAATCTTTTTCCAATGTACCATAAACAGAACTTAGCAAAACACCAGGTATTGGTCTAGCTTACAAAAAACATCCTACTGGTTTTCATAACGTGTGTGAGAAAGGCAGGATTCTCACTGAATATTGTGAGAACCTGAGAAAAACCCCTCTGCTAGCAGCTTTTCAGCATCCACAAAGGCTTACCTGGAATTGAATCTGTCAAGGGGCATCAAAGACAACAAGAAAGGGGTTTTTTTCAGTATACCAATATAGAAAGGAAGACTAGGGAAAATCTGGGCCCATTGATGAATGAGGTGGGTACCCTAGTGGCGAAAGACACAGAGAAGGCGGAGTTATTGAATGCCTTCATTGCTTTGGTCTTCCATGCTACAGTTGGCTCTCATGAATCGTGGTCCCTAGAGATAAGAGAAAAGGTCTGGAGAGAGGAAGACTTTCCCTCAGTAGAGGAGGACCAAGTTAGAGACCACTTAGCCAAACTGAACATCCATAAATCCATGGGCCCTGATGGGATGCACCTCCGAGTGCTGAGAAAGCTGGCAGATGTTATTGCTATGCCACTCTCCTTCATCTTTGAAATGTCATGGAGAGCAGGAGAGGTGCCTGAGGACTGGAGGCCTTCTCAGTATCACTTGCCACCTGTTCTCCCATTTCCTTTCTGAGAGGGCCCACACCTTCCCTAGTCTTTTTCTTGCCATTCATATACCTATAGAAATTGTTGTTGTTTCTCTTGACCTCCCTGGCTAGATTTAATTCTAACTGAGCTTTAGTTTTTCTAACCAGGTCTCTTGCTGCTTGGGCAGCTTCCTTGTATGCCCTCCATTCTAGCTGTCCTTCTTTCCACTCCTTTTAGAGTTTCTTTTTGTTGTTGATGGCTTCAATGTGCTGGGGAAGCTTCTGTCTCGGGAGGATGAAGGGCCTCGGGAGCACCCTGGCACAAATAGTAACTATGTGTTTCACTCTGGCATTGGTGGCTTTGCTGTGTTGGGGGGGCTACCTTGGGGAGAAAATGAATGAATCTATCTCTCCCTTTCTACCGGAAATTGATGTAGATGATTTATTCGTGCATGCTCACAAGGTCCTCGTCCACCCTTATGTGAGCTTCTGGATACTACTAATCAATATCATTGTCCTGATCCGGGTTGTGTGTAGTCTGGTCCCAGTTTGGCCTGAGAGGAGACAAGTTTCAGGTGGGGTGGCACCGAAATGTGCCCTGAGATGGCCTGTCCCTGGGTGGCAAGGGGTCTGGCAGGATTTGGGCAGGTTCCTAGGACGGTTGTCACCTCCAGTAGCCTGGGACTTTACTCCTGAACAGGCAAGCAACCCTGGCAAGCTGACACAGCATCTAATAGAAGGGTGCCTTGTCTACCCCGATGAGAACCAGCAGCTCTTAACACTGTACTGGGGCCTGGCCTGTGCCTATCGAGCCACAGTTGAGTACTCTCAGAGGACTGTGGTTGAGGCAGGGACCCAAACTGCATCCAAAGACACCGGAGTTGAGATAGGGACTGCAACAACAACTGCCAAAGTTGCCCCAGTAGTGAAAAAGAAGCAGTGGACGAGGAGAACAACAGGCCCCTACCCTCGGTTAGTGAGGGATGTGGAAAAGGAGGAAGAACATGACCAGCAAGCTGGGCCCTCAACAGGAAGACAGGAGGAGGGGGTGACAGGATCCCTGGGTGACTGGGGTTCCCTATTTGAGCCCGTTGTGTTATCAATGCAATCCACTTGCTCCATGTGGCATCAGTTGCATGGTGTGTAGCTGAGACTCTCCCTTTGATCATCCATCCCAGCACTGGCAGTCGGGGTGCCAGGAGGAGCTGTGCTTCTGTTCCGATCACTTCTGAGGCAGCTCGAACTCCTTCATATGCTGCCAGTATCTCCTTTTCTGTTGGAGTATAGTTGGCCTCAGATCCCCTGTATCCTCGACTCCAAAAACCCAGAGGTTGGCCTCGTGTCTCCCCAAGTGCCCTCTGCCAGAGGCTCCAGGTAGGACTGTTCTTCCCAGCTGCGCTGTAGAGTATGTTTTTGATATTTGGTCCTGT
>JANVCC010008734.1:127541-179247 GCA_025345505.1 Todiramphus chloris collaris | reverse complement strand
TCAGTATTCTTTTTCCTTTTTTAATTCCCTCAAACATCATGTGCTTTGTGGCATTTTGCTGCAGAAGCAGTTTCACATATAATGTGACAACTGCCATCTTTTCATATAATTATGTAAAGAAGGAAAGATCTAGCACTCATTGGTGCATTATGGTTTGTTTCTACCAGATGCTAGGTAATGCAAGGTCCACAGTGTACAGCATTTTGACTTGGGTCAGAAGCAGCAGGATTTAGGGTTATTGTAAAAGAGAATTAAGGGATTAACACATATCTAAAAGGTAATGATGTTGCACTCTGGGAAAATGCTGAACATAAACGCTGACTCACTGAACTCTCTTATTGATTCAGCTCCTTGTTCTTTGTTACTTGGTTTAGAAGAAAACAAAAAACTGTGTTCTTTTTTGTAGCATAACCACAGAGCCTCACAGTTGTTCTGCGTTACAAACAGAAGATAATACAAGGAGTGACAGTTCTTCTACAAGATGAATCAAACAACCTCAGTTCTGGACTCACCCTTGGGCTGGTTAGTCTTGTGGTAAAACAAAAACATTTACTACCTTAACTTTTTTTAAGATAGCTCACACACAGAGTACTTACCCCAAGGTAAAAAAGAAAGGAGAATCAGACACCGTAATCAAAAAAGAAATCAGTGGAGATTCAGATTGATACAAGGAAAAAAATGGAACAGTTTTCCTAGAAAGACTGCACAGTGTTCATCCTTGATGGTTTTCAAGACTCTTTTGGATAAAGGCCAGTGCAAACTGGTATGAATTCAGTATTAGTATTAGAGGCAAGACTGTTTCATAGGCAGGCCACTGGACCAGAACTCAAGAAACTTCAGCTAAATTTGTGGGGTTTAACTCCAAGCAGGGCTTCCACCTGAGCGAGAATCTTTGGGCTTCACTGTAAAGCAGAATTAATATCAATTACATACAATTTTTACAGGCAAATAAAATTGATGCATAAGTTTTTAAATTTTGGTGATTGATGCAGCAAGTAATTGTATTCACTGTCACTTGACAATTTTAGTCATAGACACTGTTCTGTTGTTGGTCTGCAGTTTGCCATTGAAGATGATGAGCCCAGAAACAGGGCCAGCATAAAAAAGACTTAGTGATGATGCAGTGAAAGACAGGAAGCAAAATGACAAATCGAGAACAGAGCTTTGCCATCTTGCTCCTCATGTATGACTATTTGCATTTGAAAAATCAATCCCAGAGAGAATCTCTACAACTTTATAAGCACATGTAATTAGGAATAACAGAGGTATCAACATTACCAATGAAACTCAAGATCATCTTCATGTGAGACAATTAATTTTGTCTCTTAGTACTGAACTGACTTAGAAAATTTGAAAATGTTTCATAAACTTCTAAAAATGCGATAGATTTCTCCTCAAGTTGTCCACTTCTCTTATGCCATTTATCATATTTATGGCCACAATTGATCCTCCGTTCCCTCCATTATTTATATTAAATCTGGTAATGATACTGTAACGAGTTGTGTACAGCTTGAAATGGGAATTCATTTTTCAGGGGAAATAAAAACCAAAGTGTATCTATGTTTTGTTTCTTAAGGACCTAAAACAAAAAAAGTCCTATGATCTAATGAAATTAGAGTAAAAGTAAGAATGCAGATAGGAGATGGATAGAATTCAATGAGATAAAAAAAACCAGGGTTACATTAGAGAAGTTCACCATAGTATACATTATAGACAACTTGTGGAAACAAGTGTTATGGGAACAGATTAAAATCTGAAGTTGAGAGAGGTCATGGTTTTCTCCATATTAATTTGCACTGGATCTGGAAGCACCCTATAACAAATCCCTCTCACAGGTTCGCATGGCAAATGGTTGAAAAGCAAGAGTTTACACTGGGCAAGCAAATCCACAGCTTGTGCAATGTGATACTGTGAGGTATACCATTCTGAGTAGATTATCTGAAGGCTAATAAAGATAGTTAGTTAGTTAATTGTCTTTTTAGACTGTTTCCTTCAGGTGGTGACAAGACTTACATTATCTACTCCTCTATCTGGCCCTTTCTACTTCCTTAAAACATTAAAAGGAAGTATCATTGGAGTTTTAACTTCTCTCAGCAATTTATCTGAAACTGAACATCAGGTATCAAAATTATCAAATGGAACAAAATATCCATGGAGTTTAATAGAAAACGTAGCGGTAATATATTCTTAATTTCTCTGAGGCAAAGAAAGTAGAAATTAGGTTCAGCAGAGGCTTTGCCATATGCTAGTGTCTACTTCTTCATCTGCTATTGGGTCTCTGCAGAGGGTAAGCTATTAATTCACTGACTTCTTTGTTTCTTTTTCCTATGACTGATTTTTAGTGTGGGGAGAGTGGAAAAAATGAGTCCATTCTCTGATGGAATCTCCAGTGAATCCTCTTCCACATTGTATAGAAAGATCTTCCACTGAATTAGGCATTTTAAAATAGACTTTTGACCCACATGACATTTAGTTTTATGTTCAAAAGCTACAGCTGTGAGAAAATGCTGTAAAATTTATCAAACTTTATGTATTTTTTCCTATATTGATCAGGGGGAAAATTGCAAGAAAAAATGGCTTCCAACAGGCCATCTCCTCTACTAAAACATTTTATTTTTAAATTATCAAAGAATTCTTGAGGGAGGCATTTGGGAAGTCCAAGGGAATTCTCTGTACCTAGCTTGTTCTTTTTATAACACAAACCAAGAGACACTTGTAACTAGTCATAAATTTTCTGCTTCCCTTTAGGTTTCATTGTCCCTTGATGACAGAGGAGCTCTGAAACAGAAAGCAAGCAGGTGGGGTATGAATGCAGCATATAAAATGGGCTTCAATCTCACAAGTGTGCCATGTGAAAGATGTATTCTACATAGCTGCAATCCATCTCTGTATTTAAAGGTGCTCTTTGGCAACCTTTCTAGCTATGATTTCTTCTAAGGTAAAGGAAAAATTGATGTTTGGTGATAGCATGGCTTGGTGTTTTGATGGCCTTGGTTAGAGGCTTACATGAGTGGCCTTTTCAGAAGCTCACAGCCGCTGGAGAGTTTGGTGATCAAACACAGCATTACTCCTTCCAAGCATTTTACAATCCTACATCAGGTTTTCTGCTCCAGAAGAGTGATCCCACCCCACCAATTGACCATATATCAAAAGAAACAACACAAGATTCCTTTTATTTCCCTCTTACTTTAAACCCATTGATATGGCAGTAGAAAGAGGAAGCAAAGTCTTATCTCGGAAGATTAGAAAAAGATTTGAATTAATTAAGGGGCATATCATTGCCGTTCTGTCCAAGCCACTGAAACTAGAGCTGTCCAACTGCCCCTTTTAACCCCTTGTCCTATTTCAGTACAGCATATCTCATATGCAGTCTGCCACACTTGAGCCAGTAGTTTACTTTGTCATGATTTCTGCTTATTGGGCAAGATTCTTTTAGCCATCTTCTATGAGTCTCCTATATTTTGTCTTTAGAGCACACCTTGAAGGACTTCATACATCACTGAATGATAAGGTTCTAGGACATGCTTTTCTAGATCCTTTGCATGTCACAGGTACAGCACAAACCTGCAGAGACTTTGTCATTGCAGAAAAAGTTAATCGTACTAATAAAAAAAGAGCATTATTCATCTACAGTAATAACAGCAAGATCTCTGTTTCCACTATACTTAAAAAAAGTGGCTAACTTAAGTCCATTAAAAAAAAAAAAGTGGGGAATGTAAACAAAAAAATTACAAATGTAATTTTGCTATTACAAAAGAATGACAAGTGTCAGAAGGGTAGTGGCTTGGGTGAATCCTTCTTAGTTTTAAGCATGATTACTCTTTCAGCATGGTTCTGTTGAACTTGCTTCAGTCCCGCAAGACTTCAAGAAAGTTTTCAACAAAAAACAATAGGAATGAAGTCATATAGAGTGCTAAGGAACAATTTCAATTCAGAAATAACTGTCCTGATTTTTTTCCTTTCAGGCAGACTGAAGTGCTCTGGAGTTGGAGTCCTCTGCAGGACTGAAGAGGACGTGTTCAAATGTCCTCTATTCTCTTCCACAGAATTTGCCAGCTAGATATATTTCAACAGATTCACATAAATAACCAGAAATAACAAAGCACTGTCAGGATGGACTTCAATAACACGTCTTTTTGCAAAACAGCCAACACAAAAATTCACATCAGAACCCTCTGATTATAGCAGCCTCATCCTCTCACAACATCCTCAAAGTAAAAGCCTTTGCAGCTGTGTTGAATATTCCCAAAATCTGAAAACCAGCACATTCTTAGTCCTAAGGAAAAAAAGTCCCTATATGCTTGCATTTGTAACTAGACTTTTAGAGAATCACCATAGCCATTTCATTTTTTGCACTTGTAAACTTGGTAAAATAATGAACAATTACTTTTAACTTGATTTTTGCATTAATATAATGAGTGAAATGACCCTTACTCCAGCATTAGACCATAACCGGATCTTCTCATTTCTTTTCTCTAATTCTTTGATGCAAGCTTCTGTCTGTATTTTCCAAAACAGGCATATGTAAATAGGAAAATTATGTCAAATTACTTTCTTCCTCCCACTGCTATCCCTCCCAGATGCCTATTTGTAATGAAAATAATACCGTGACTAGCCTTTTAAATTATTCTACTTTTATAGGTTCCAGTGCTCAGGGCAATAGTTAGAAAATAACCTCTCTGAACTGGGGATTGGAAATCTGTCCTATTCCATCTGAGCCCAGCCATGAGAAAAACGTTGGGAACTTTATGACTTGTGTCCAACAGGTTTGAATGGTTTTAGTTGCTTTCTGGTGAATCAGGTTTATTTTCAGAGAATCTTGATTCTCTTTCTGTCTGTTCTCAGGTAATGTTTTAGGTTAGTCAACCCTTTGTTGGACTGTAAACAAACAGCAAAGCAGTCTTTTCCACTGTGGGATGCCTTTGGAAAAAGTATGTCATGCCCATGCTCTGTGCAATGCAATGGCTCAATCTTTACCACAATGAGAACTTTCACCAAACTACTTTTCATAAGGATTAGTAGCAGCATGTTAGAAACATGTCAATTGTTCTAATGGGATTCAAGCGTAAATCAGAGAGGCTTCGAATTGGTGTCTTACATTTAGCTCATGAAAAGACTTTCCAATATGTTATGTGAACAACAATCAAGCAAGAAATGTGCTGGACTAAAGTTGTATATACATCTTATTTCAAGCTATCCATTGTGTTGTAAGTGCTAGACCAGCTCTTATTAGCTTGACAAGCAGTGGTGATGTTAAAAAATAAGTTTCTGGAACAAAACAAGAGCTTCTGGCAGAGCTCAGTATCTCATTTTGCTTCAAGGACATTGGTTTGATGAAGTAGGACTTTCTTGTTTTAACGCAAAACTCAAAAAGTGGAGTGCTACTGCTTTGAATTCAGTTTTGACAAATTGAAATCTGTGTGTAAGTATTTACTCATATATGACAGTAGGAGACTGGAAAGTTTTGTAGTGTATTTAGCCCCACATTTTCCTTTTTCTCTGATGGACAGAAGATCCTGACAAATCTTGTCAGCACTGAATAGTTTTCCAGGTGATACTGATGGAATAGCAAATTTTATAACCATTCATACAGCCAGCTGGACTGAGTGATCAGAATGATTTTAAACTGTTAACACCTGGCCAGACACAAATGTATCACTTGGAAGTTTTGTCTATCTCACTTTGACCCTCTTCTTGTTCACTCCCTATTCACCTTCACATTGCAGCATTTCTATGTAAACTATCACAGTTGTGCTCTTAGAAGCCAGTGTGATGGCATGTAGTTCAGACTGCAGAAGAAGGTCCAGGATTGAAGCCTGAAGACTGCAGGTGTTCCTTGCCCATTTCTGACAGGACAGAGATGTTCTGCATAGAGTACATAATGGACAAAACAAAACCAAAAGTAAATAAATATCCCAAGATGTAAGAGACTTCACAGGAAATTAAATATAATTGAAAGACTTATCTGTTCTTGATAGAAAAACCTAAATACACAGACACAAACATGAAGAGATTTGAAAGAAACTGGCACATACAGTTTCTTACTGAGGGTGCTCTCAATCCCCACATCCAAGTCATCAATAAAGATGCTACACAAGACTGGCCCCAAAACTGATCCCTGACGAACACCACTGGTGACCAGCAGCCAGCTGGATTTCACCCCATTAATCACAACTCTCTGGGAATGTCCAGCCAGCCAGTTTTTAACCCAGAAAAGAGTACACTTGTCTATACCATGATTCGACAGTTTCTCCAGGAGAATGCTGTGGGAAACTGGGTCAAAGGCCTTACTAAAGTCCAAGTAGATAACATCCACAGCCTTCTCCCCATGCAAAAGGCAGGTCACATGGTCATAAGCAAGACCTCCATTTCATAAACCCATGCTGGCTGGCCCTTATCCCTTGGCTTCCCTGCAACTGCCATGAGAGCTCACTCAAGATAATCCTCTCCATGATCTTTCCAGGTACCAAACTCAGTCTGACAGGCCTGTAGTTCCCCGGATCCTCCTTCTGTCCCTTCTTATAAATAGCCACCCTCTAATCATCTGGTACCTCTCCTGTTGACCAGGCTTTCTGAAAAATGATGGAGAGAGGCTTGGTGAGCTCTCCTGCCAGCTCCCTAAGTATTCTTGGGTGAATGCCATCCGGCCCCATAGACTTACGAGTATCAAGGTGCAGAAGCAGATCATTAACTACTTCCTGGGTTAACAGGGGTTTGCACTTTTCACCATCCTTATCTTCAAGCTCAGGAGGCTGAACACAATGGGAGCAGTTGGTCTGTCCACTAAAGACAGAGGCAAAGACAAGAAGTATCTCAGCCTTTTCCTCATCATTGGTTGCAATGTTCCCTCCCCCCCAGCATCCAGTAAGGGATGGAGATTCTCCCTCATACTCTTTATTGTTAATATACTTGTAGAAGCTTTTTTTACTGTCCTTTATGTCAGTGGCCAAGTTGAGTTCCAGCTGGCTTTTTGCCTTCCTTATTTCCTTTCTGTATAATCTGACAAGGTCTTTGTACTCCTCCTGAGTTGCCTGGCCCTTCTTCCAAAGGTGGTAAACCCTTCTTCCTAAGTCCCATCAAAAGCTCCTTGTTCAACCAGACTGGCCATTTTACCCTCCTTTTAATCTTACAACACATGGGGATAGCCTTCTCCTGGGCCTGTAAGATTTCCTTCTTAAAGATTGCCCAGCCTTCCTGGATCCCTTTGCCCTTCAGGACTGTCTCCCATTGGACTTTCTCAGCTAGTGTCTGAACAGTCTAAAGTCTGCCCTCCTGAAATCCAAGGTGGAGGTTCTGCTAACCACCCTATTCATATCACTAAGAATTAAAAACTTAACTAACTCATGATCACTAAGACCAAGACAGCCTCTGACCACCACATCTCCCACTAGTCCTTCCCAGTGAACAAGAGGTCAAGGGAGGCTCCCTCCCTGGTAGGCTCATCTTCCATTTGAGTTAGGAAGTTATCTTCCATACACTCAAGAAACCTCCTAGCCTGTCTACTCTCTGCTGTGTTATATTTCTATCAGCTATTCGGTAGGTTGAAGTTACCTACTAGAACAAGGGCTGTCAATTGTGTATTCTTTTCCTTTCAGTGCTGTATTCAGAAGATATAAGCACAAAAACAAACACATTCTGTAATTGATTGCACTGCTGTGACCATTGGAGGATTTGGGTAGAAAGGAAGTGTCACATCAAGTTGCATAGCTTCTGGAGATGAGTTTTTCTTCTCTTTTATACTGAACTCCCATGTCTGTGCTGTACTTGGCATCTCAGCAGACCTGACAGTATAAGGATTAAATTCTGATCCATCAGCCTGTCAGGTCAGACTAGAGAAGAACAGATTGTGTCATGAAAGGCAGAACAGACTCCAAAAGTGGTTTAGGATAATCTGTAATATCTTTCTGAGGTCAAAGATAAGAATGACAAAGTCTGTGGAGGAAATCATCCATACCAGAAAATGAGAAAGGAGACAAAATATATCTGGATTTCCTGTGCTGTGAAATTGAGGTATAAAAATATAGCTTTGGCTAAACTAAATGTTTATCAAGGCAAATACAAAGATAATTTCTTGCAGCTTGTAGAAGTCTTTCCTGTGGTTTAAAGAAACCCAGTGTGCTGCTGTCCAGGGTCAACTCTGCATGTGACTGAGATTATTCTTGTTTTCCCTAGTTTGCAAGTGTTCAGCTTGACAGATTCTTCTGTTCCGAGAGTACTGAAGCAACATTATTGAATGGCTGCAGAAATAGTGTTAGTCTGAGGTACTGAAATGCCAACAGTTATTATAAGAGAAACCAATCTGTTACACAGTATTTCCTGAAAGCACCTGATCACTCTCTCATGTCTGACTACCAGACCTAACTCAGCATTAAGAACAAAGAATGAACAACAAGCATCAAAAATTTTATTCAAGGATGTAACCTCTTTAAATATAGCAGTGTTTGGAACCCCAGCTTTCCTCAAAGGAAATATCTCTGCCTTGTGTTAGTGGGGAGAGTATGTTTCTTTGACCGTAGCTGGACAGCATGGAAAGGTGGGGTGTAGATTGTGTGGCAGTGTTGATCTGCTTGAGGGTAGGAAGGGTCTTCAGAGGGACCTGGACAGGTTGGATCGATGGGCCAAGGTCAATTAATTCTATGAGGTACAACAAGGCCAAGTGCTGAGTCCTGCATTTCGGTCACAACAACCCCCAGCAGCACTAGAGGCACAGGGATGAGTGGCTGGAAAGCTGCCCATCAGAAAAGGACCTGGGGGTGCTGTGAGACAGCTGGCTGAACATGAGCCAGCAGTGTGCCCAGGTGGCCAAGAAGGCCAACAGGATCCTGCTTGTATAAAGAATAGCGCGGCCAGCAGGAGAAGGGAAGTTACTGTGCCCTTGTACTCAGCCCTTGGGAGGCCTCATCTTGAGTACTGTGTTCAGTTCTGAGCCCCTCATTATAGAAAAGTCATTGAGGTGCTGGAATGTGTCCAGGGGAGAGCTACCAAGCTCATGAGGGGCTTAGAGAACAAGTCGTATGAGGAGAGGCTGAGGGAGCTGGGCATATTTCATCTGGAGAAGAGGAGGCTGAGGGGGGACCTCATTGCCCTCTACAACTACCTGAAAGGAGGTTGTAGAGAGGTGGGTGTTGGCCTCTTCTCCTTAGTTACTAATTACAGAACCACGGGAAATGGCCTGAAGCAAGGGAGGTTTAGATTAGACATTAGGAAGAAATTCTTTACAGAGAGAGTGGTGAGGCACTGGAACAGCCTGCCGAGGGAGGCTGTTGAGTTACCATCCCTGGAGGTATTTAAGAAATGAGTTGACATGGTGCTTCACAACATGCTCTAGGGGCAGGCATGTAGGGGGCTTGTGTGTTGGTTTTTGGTTGGTTTTGGTCTTGGTTTTTGTTTCCTTTTAGTGGCCAGTTATTTACGTGTTCTTTATTCTTACAGGTATGGTTGGACTTGGTGACCTAGGAGGTCCTTTCCAACTACAACTATTTTGTGATTCTGTGAATATCTTCAAAATGATAGGTTGCAGTGTCATATACAGATCCAGATCATAAACTGACGCAGTCCATAATAATAATAATAATAATAACATGACTGTTACAGAAGCTATCGCCAGCTCACTTCATTGGTTTCTATCATGCTCAGAAACAAAATGCTTACCTCTATTTAAAAGCCTCTTCTGTGCCATAGCAGGAGTCATGCCTAATGCACCAGGATCCATTCCCACAAAAACAATTTTCTATAAAGAGCCTCAGTCCCTCACACCCAAAAGATTTCCTTACACATATAGTAATATCCCCTTCCTCTGCTTCAAATTCCTTCTTTAAAACCTGACACAGATTACAAAAAAAAAAAAAAAAAAAAAAAACAACCAAAACCCCAAAACATAAATCATAATAATTCTACTATGCTAATAAAAAATACAGTCTGCTTTCTGTAATGGCACATTCATCTGCAGCTATCAGTTTTGTCTTGTCTTCAAATATAATTACGTCTTTCTATTCAACACAAGTACCTGTGGCAATGAGATGAGATTCCACATCTAGTAGTACTGGGTGTTACAAGAATAATTATCACCACCCATTTGTGACAATCTGTTCTCCATCATTTGGCCAGAATTCACCCCAGAGTGAATGTCAGCAAGACATGGGCATAAATATACTGTTGCTGCATTGAAGAAAGCAGTACTGTTGCTGCTTGAGATTTATAAAAGTCATCAGGAATGCTACAAGACTGGTTCCCAGAGACGCAAGTGATTTCAGGAAGAATACATTAAAAAGCCCATTTAGAGGCCAGAACAAGGTTTTTCAGAAGTAGTATTCAGAGTAAGATTCTGCAAACATTTTCCTTATTAATAAGATCCATGACAATGGCAGGTAAAAAAAAAAAAAAAAAAAATGTGGAGATCCTGGTAAGGCAAAATTGCTGGTTAGAATGTTCAAGTCTTGCAAGCTCTTGACATATTGGGAAACACCCTTCTGGATACTTTTCTACTACACAGAAAGCAATTGTATGGTGACAGGAGCACAAGGCACTGTTTTACAATGCATGTGGTAACACCCCAAGATCTGAATTGAAGCCCAGGTGGGTGAAAGTGTCAGGATCAATCTATGCAGTATTAGAGAATGTATCAGAAACACATCCCAGAAGTACAGCCTGAGAGTAAAGGGGAATAATCAGTGTCATCTTTATGGCAGAAGAGGTACCATGTCCCCTGATGTCTCTAATAGCAGTTCCACTGTCAGTCTATCACTTTCTCTGAGGGTGCCACCTCCTACCTGTGATAGCATGCATGATGCCCATAGGCACTACTCACACTTGCCCTGGTAAAGTGTGGCTACTGCCTCCAGGTCTTCTCTGACACACTGTTTCCATCTGTTGAGTGCCAACAGAGCTACCTCCTTTGGATACACCCAAGGTGACATGACATGGCATGACTCTTATCCAAGACCAATATCATACAAAGCCTAGAGATTACTGAAGCTGGACTTCCAGAGTAGTAGGATGCCTGCAGAAAAACTGCCATTCACATAAGGATGACAAAACCTAGGTGCCCCCTGAGAAATCACCCCTTGTCATCTGCATGGATTTATGCAAAGCGTCTGACACCCTCCTGCATGACATCCTTGTTTCTAAACTGGAGAGATGTGGATTTGATGAATGGACCACTCAGTGGATAAGGAATTGGCTGGATGGTCACACTCAAAGATCTGAGGTCAGTGGCTCAGTGTCCAAGTGGAGACTGGTGACAGGTGGTCTTCCTCAGGGGCTGATACTGGTACCAGCACTGTTTAACATCTTTATCAGCAACACAGACAGTGGGATTGAGATCACCTTCAGCAAGTTTGCTGATGACACCAACCTGTGTGGTACAGTCAACATGCTGGAGGGAATGGATGCCATGCAAGAGAGGTAGACCTGTATGAACCTCATGAAGTTCAAGAAGGCCAAGTGCAAGGTCCTGCAAATGGGTGAGGGAATCCCACGCACAAATACAGAGTGGGTGATGAGTTGATTGAGAGCAGCCTTGTGAAGAAGGTCTTGAGGGGTGGATGAAAAACTGAATATGAGCCTGCAATGTGTGCTTACAGCCCAGAAAGCCAATCACATCCTGGGCTGCATCAAGAGAAATGTGGTCAGCAGGTCAAGTGAAATGATTCTCCCCCTCCACTCTCATTAGACCACACCTGGAGTACTGTGTGCAGCACTGGTGACCCCATCTTAAGAAAGACAGGGACCTGCTTGAGTGGAGACAGAGGAGTGTCATGAAAATAATCAAGGATCATCTCTTCTATGAGGACAGGTTAAGAGAGTTGGGGTTGTTCAGCTTGGAGAAGAAAAGGTTCTGGGGACATTCTGGACTAGATGACCTTGAAAAGTCCCTTCCAAGCCAAACTGTTCTGTGATTCCAAGATTAGAGAGATGCAGATACCAATGTTGGCAGACCTGGACAGAACAGGCAGCTCCTTTCTAATCTGGTTTTCTGCAGCACAGGTTCCAGAAAGCTGACTCTTTCAACTGGTTCCTGCTTCATGCATCTATATGCCAGATCATCCTTATGCTTCACAGAACGTCATGCCAAGCCTGCAATATGTAGGGAAAAGGTTACCTAGTAATGCCTGTGCCTTTGTCTTCTCTGTCAGAAGAGACACAGACAATCCTTGCTTTCCTTTTCCTTTGCTGCTCAGCACCCACAAGATGCTATTCAGTTCTAGGACAGGAGTAAGGGTTCTTAAACGCTTAAGACATGTACATTACCAACTATCTCAGGGCTGTTGTGGTTGTGAGTATCCTGATCATACTTGCTGGGAATATTTAGTTGGACCTGAGGAGCACAGTCACAACTAAGACAAAATAGACACCATGGATGAAGACATGCATCCTCCAGAATACGGGTAGTTCTGGGCTGCTGCCTGACAAGAACTGTAAAGACGTTTCTGTGCAACAGATGAACTGCTTAACATAAAACACATCAAGGATAATAGATCTGGGTATATCACATACACCACTCCTTGTGTTCAGTAAAGGAACAGAAATGGCCCTGTGGCCAAACATCTTCCCATATATATAAGAACAGGTTGCCTGAGCTGGAGGTACTGGTATCAGCTTCCAATAAGCCTTGGAAGGGAAAGAAATGTCAAAATGGGACTGTTCTAGCAAGATTCATATGGATATGAGGAAATGGCAAAGGTTCAAACCTCTTGCTCTTGGGAAGGGTTGTGTAATGTCAAGTCTAAATTAGGCTGTTACATGTGCTGAATTGGTGAAAAGCATATGGCTACAGTGAATCACTAGGAAAAAGCTAATGAAAGCAATGCAGAAGGAGTAATTTGGTCTCTAGTAGACTTTCTGCTGTTCCTAGCTTTTGACACATGCTGGGAGATGTGTCCATTGATCTGATAATTACTTGGACCCTGAGGGAAAAAGAATATAAATGCTGTTTTCCTCTGAAGCTGAGTACTGTTGGTCTCTGAAAAATGTGAGATTAGAGGTGCTATCTTCTCACTAAATTGAGAAATGCATTTTGGAGATCTATCTCTCTTCACAGGCCAGAGGGAAAATAACCAGTTTCTGCCTTACTTCCCTATTTCCCCATCTCTGCAATGGATAAGCAGATGAGGAAATGAAATGGAAGCTTTAAAATAATTTTTAAAAATGTTTGTGCAGACTGTTGTATTATCACCAAACAATTATTTGTTCAACAGAAAATCTCACACTGGATACATTTTGGACCAGTTTTCAACAATCAAGCTGGTACTCAGCAGTAAAGCTGATGAGCCACACTGTCATGTTTCTGCAGGCAAATCCACCTGTGTGAGTACAAACTGAGAGACTGCACATGCAGATCAAGCATATATGAAGCCTGCAGGAGCCACATGGTAAATCTGCTTGTGCCTTAGCATGTCTATAAAGGCAACCTACATACTGGTAAGATTTTATTTTCCTGCCCTAGCAAATCACTGGCAATTTGAAGTATCTACCATAGACAGCGTACCAAAAGATACTAAAAGGTAAAGAATGATGATTTTCAGTGTTCTTAAGCAGGATACAAAAAAATGGAAGCAGTTCATTTAAGGAATGTAAGATAACAAACAGTGAGCAATTGTTCATTGTTTCAGGAAGCTAATTAGTCAGACAAATAACTCTTCAAAGAAAAGAGAGAGAAACTTTTGCTCTGATTTCTCTATTCAGGATTCAAATTTGACAAACTGGGGACTGGCTCTTATTGTATGAATGGATGCTTTCAGAGAAGAGGGCTGTACTTTAATCAAGAGTCGCTGGAGATCCTGTGATAAACTAAGTCTCAGCAATGACATTTTAGACCAGATGTCTTCTAGTCTTCAAAAGTAAGCACAATTTAAAAAAAAAAAGTTAGGAAATCAACCCCTTGTTTTGACACTATTAACAACTATATCATCACAGTGTTGTGTGAGACAGTAAATAAATTTTATAATTCAGTGCTGAATGAAGTGCATTCTAATGCAATCTGGCAAAGGGTCAAGTATCTAGCACACTGGATAGAAGTGTAAGACGTCTGGGGTCTAGTCCAAATTCACCTACTGATGTGCTGCATGGCCTTATTTAAGACATTCCCTCTCCATTTCTCCTCATGCTTCTTCTTAGCCCTTCTGAATTCACATGGGAAACTTCCAGAAGCAGAGATAATTGCTAATTGTCTAGCACAAGTGGGACATCCAGTCCCAAGTCAGGGTCTGGAACTGCTGAAGTAGCATAATGATTAAGATATGAATATGGATAAGCACACAAGAAGAAAATATCCAGGGAGGAAATTTGTACTTCAGAATGTAATATCTGGTAGGTTAAAAGGGTAGATGTTTCAGTCATGCATTTGTGACCTTTCCTTTTTAATCATTATGCTTCGAAGTCTCAGCTAGCCAAAACAGCAGATGACTTTTAAAATGTCACCCAATAGTTATTTTAACTAAAAGAAATAGGCAAACACTGAGAATTGTATTACCAGAAAATCAAAATCATTAATTTGACATTAAAGTAACCTTTAAAAAACATTCCTCAGAGAGAAACCTTGCCTTTTTACCAAATCAAAAAGAAAGATATTTTGCAGGAGTCCATATTAGAGCTCATACTTCTCATCAGCTACAAAGAGTGTACAGTGAGGCACTAAGTGACTTTAACCTCCAAGGCAACCGGCTTAGATATATCTGACAAGTTGGCATCTTTCAAAGCAGCAAGAATTTTTTTTTTCTGGAATTTTTATTGAATACATAATCCCAAATGACAGGTACAGACGTGTGTGGAGCCATAAATCTATCTTCAATTGCGCTTCCCAAGGTATGGAAGGAGATGAAAGGTGATGCTACCTGTCACCTCCTTGTTCCCAAACCAGAGCAGAGCAACCCAGATGCTTGGTTCATCTATGCTGTGAAAATCCATTCACAAGGTCAGGGAATCTGTGTTGCTGTGGGAGTGAATCCAATTTGTGGCCTGTCCTGATACACCTTTGGGCCAAGCTTACACTTAAACAAGTCATAGGATGAAGATGAACTTAGGTCCTGCATGTCTCCAGCACAGAGGACAATTAAGAAATTTTTCTGGCTTGTTTTACTCTAGTAATGTCTAGGTGGCAACTCAATGAAACAGAGTTTACAAGGCACAAATGGAAAACACTTTTACGAATTAGTGTGATTTAGCAATTACAATTTAACAAGAAACATGAAAAATGGCATTTTTCTGTGTATGATGGCATTTTTACATTTAATACAGGAATTAACATGAAGAAAATTTGCTACAGCTGGCATTTAATTGAGAAATAAGTGGGTAGAGTGCTAGCCACTAAAGTTTTTCTTGAGAGCTATATTTACATTGCATGAGATAACCAAACTGCATGTTATATATACATCATCTAGCATGGTAGTGTCCAAGTCATTTTATTATTTAACCAGGAAATTTGGCAAGGGGAACAAAAAGGCATACAACAATATACTTCACATCATTGCTTAATATGTTTCTAATTCTGTATTCTTCTGTACTTAGAAAATTCCCTTTCCCAAGTGATGGTGGTACAAAGCAAGTTGCTGAATGGCACTATATTATCTTTAATTCCTTTCAAATATGGGAAAAGTGCAGGTCCCAACACCCACAAATTGAATGAATTCTGAATGACCCTTTGTGTCAGGAACATTTAAATGTCTTAACTCAGATCTGTAGCTTAAAAGGTTGCAAGCATGTTTGGGCAGAAATCATTCCTTAATATTTGTTATCTTTTCTTGCAAACAATTGTTTCTGTGGTTCAGAGCTGTTCAAGAATGAAGCCCGAGGCTAACAATTACCATTTTTCAATCACAGAAGTGTTCCAGGGAAAGCAGCACAATATTCTCTACAGAAACTGTAACATATGTGACAAAGATTGCAATCTAACATGATAGCTTCTATTCAAACCCCTTTCAGGGAGTCAGTATCAATGACATTTTACAGGCATGTATAAGAAGGTTTAGGAGCACTTCCAGGACCTACCCCATCTTGTTTACCACCACAATTGCAGCTGTGCACCATGCTGCTGTTTCACTGCACCCAAATTTGGACAGGCAGTTTCAAGAGTCACAGAACAAATGAAGACAGTCTAGAGCTTTCTGTGTCATCTTCCCTAACCTATTCTCATACATTCCCATCTTTCCATCTTCTGTCATCCCTCAACTCTCTCCCATTATTCCTTTCTCCCTCTTGAGTGGACTAGAGACAGTGTGTGTCATAGCTGATCCAGAGCTATTGCAGCAATGGCTGATGCTGCTCTATACAAACAGGATAGATTACTGGACAGCTAGCAGCTGCCTTCCAAGGAGAATAGAGCTCCACATGCCTTTCCCTGAACCAGGGGCCGTGTGTTTGGATTTCTTTCATAGAATTATAGAATCATTTAGTTTGGAAGAGATCTTCAAGATCATCAAGTCTAACCATTAACCCAGCAGTGTCAAGTCCATTACTAAACCGTGTCACTAAGCACCACATTTATATGTCTTTTAAATACCTCTGGGGATGGTGAATCCACCGCTTCCCCCGGCAACCTGTTCCACTGCTTGATAATCCTTTCTGTGAAAAATTTTTTCCTGACATCCAATATATCCTAAACTCCCCTGGTGCAACTTGATGTCATTTCCTCTTGTCCTATCACTTTTTACCTGGGAGAACAGACTGACCCCCACCGTGCTACAACTGCCTTTCATGCAGTTGTAGAGAGCAAGAAAGTCTCCCCTAGACCTCCTTTTCTCCAGTCGTTCATCGTAAACTACCCTCATTCTCTCAGTCGTTCATCGTAAGACTTGTGCTCTAGATCCTTCACCAGCTTTGCTGGTCTTCTTAGGGTGTTTTCCAGCACCTCAATGTCCTCCTTGTAGTGAGGGGCCTAAAACTGAATACAGTATTCAAGGTGTGGCCTCCACATCTCCAAGTACAGAGGGATTATCACTTCCCTAGTTGTTCTGGCCACATTATTTCTGATCCAAGTGAAGATATTGTTGGCTTTCTTGGCCACCTGCGTGCACTTCTGGCTCATATTCAGACAGCTGTTGACCAACACCCCCAGGTCCATTGGACAGCATAAATTGCCAGGAGTTAGATGAATTAAGGAATAGACATTCTGGAAGAATGGGGTGGGAGAAACATGTGGTATTTGACATGCAGAAAGCAATTGCTTTGTTAAAGTAATACAATTAATACAAGGAGAGGACAGGTAAGAAAAAGCACTTGTAAATAACAAGAGAGTGAAGAACCCATCTTTCAAATTCTAGAGCTAAAATCACAATAAGACATTTTGGAATAGCAGAGATCTAGAACACTTGGGGAATGGAGGGTGTTGGCAGCAGAGAAGAGACATCGTGGAAGACTCCAAATTAATTTTTGACAAAGCAATGATTATTTTATATTCACAGGAAGTCTTGCATATCTGTGATAGTTTTATGGTGACGAGCACAAGGCTCTGCCATTATGAAATAAGTCAAAAAGAGGAAAATATTTTAGATAGAAAGGTATGCAGAGATAATAAGACAAGAACCAGACTGTGGGTTTTATCTGCTGAAATAGATACTGCAAGTCTGAGACTATGTTGGCACAAGATGCAGGAAATGGCAAAGTCTCCTCTCCCTACAGGTATCTTTGGGAACTCAAAAACATAATAGCAAAAAAAGCATGAAAACCACATCAGAGAGATGACTTGCAGGAGCAATAAACAGTGCTGTATCAAAAGTCAAAAATAATGAGGAGAAAAAAGGACCATTCAATAACAGGTAATGCAGGTAAATGCAGGCAAATCCAGGAAAGACCCTCAGGCTCACAGTAATGGTTTTGTTTCAATTAAGTAAATTAATTAAGTGTATTAATAAATATCAATTTGTAAAAGAGACTTGGAAAAGTACCACTATTAGACTAAAATGTTCTTTATCTCATCAGATTGGTACTTCTTTTGGAGGGACAGCTGAAGAAGGGTTTTCCAGAGAGACAGTAACCCTCCCCCAGAAGATAACTGTTAATCATAAGGTAGAGTCTGGGAAATATATGTTAATCACAGATGACCAGGGGCTGAGGCATAAGGATACAGCTGTGGTTGACAACAGTATGGTAGTGACTTTAAAGATTGTGGCTGGACCTGGAGACTAGTGGAACGGTCATGTGGCCCTATAATACAGAAGTGCCACTCAGCAACAGACCATAAGCTTTGTACGTAATTGCGAGACCTGTGGACTGAGTCTTGTCACGTTTGCCCTCTGAACATTTCATGAGCTGTCTGTTGCTTTGTTTTCTTTCTCTTAGCTGTGACAGCAATTTCTTCAACTGACCAAGTGTCTATGACTGATCTTCTGCTTCTCTTTGTGTGGTTGTGGTGGTTTGACCTTGGCTGGCTGCCAGGTGCCCATTAAGCTGCTCTATCACTTCCCCTTCCCTCTCAGCTGGACCAGGGGGAAGAAAATGAAACTCTTGGGCTAAGACAAAAGCAGTTTAATGGAAAACCAAGACAAGGCCACATACAGAAGCAAAAGAAAACAAAGATTTATTCTCTACTTCCCATCAGCAGGTGATGTCTGGCCCTTTTTGGGAAGCAGGGATCCAAACATGTAGCAGTTACTCCAGAGGACAAGGCAATGCCCCCCCTCTCCCCCCCCCCCCCCCCCCCCCCGCCACCTTTTCCTAGCTTTTTATAGTTCAGCTTATGTCATATGAAATATCCCTTTGGTCAGTTTGGGTCAGCTGTCCCAGTCACATCCCCTCCCCAGATCTTGTCCACCCCATCCCACTGCCAGGGGAATGTTGAAAAAAACAGCCTTGGTGCTGTGTGAGCCCTGGACAACAGGTGTGTTATCAGCACCTTTCCAGCTCTTAATGCAAAGCACAGACCTGGGAGAGCTGCTATGGAGAAAATCAACTCCGTCTCAGTCAGACCCAGTACAGTGGTACAAACATAGTTCTATGTAGGCAGCAGTGACAAGCAGTTACACTACGTGGAATGAGAAAGATAAAATAGTAACATGATGACAAGGTGTGGACAAATACAGACCTGCTAGGATAGCAAAGGCCTTGAAAAGTGGAAACACAGGTTGTAGCTTAAAGAAGCACAGTGGCAAACAACTTGCCCATCGTCACTTAAAGTGCAGACCTGAAGCTGGACAAAACTGGGTTTAGGAGCACCAAAGAGATCAAAGAGATAACATATTTAGATGGCACCAGGTATAGTAATTTTGATGTAACATGGAGCTGATGACCAGTGGAGAATGAGAAAAGAGTCTTAGCAAGCATACAGAAATGATAGCAAGTGGATCCTAGAGGGACAAAGAAGAAATATTCTGCTTGGCAAAGGATTCCAGATGCTGACAGCTTGTAGTAACATCCCTCACTACAACTACCAGTGTAAAGCCACTAGAACATAGGTAGCAGTGGAAGGGTGAGCACAGCACCAAGGAAAGGTGTGAAATGAAGGAGTGTGTATGTTACATTTCATGGCAGTACTCCAGCTGCATTGTTACGTTTTTCTAACAATTTAGAGGTGGTTTCATACTGAATTGTCTCTTAATATTTCAGTTAAACTAAAATAGAGTCTTGTCTTTACTAATAACTAAGATATGCTTTCTCCTTAACCACAAACAAGATTTTCAATGTAACAGCTTGTTCATTGTAGGGACCAACGAACAGTAAAGGTTCATGGCTCTAAACAGAAGACTATCTTCTTCCCTAAGCTTACAAAGCAAAACTGAAATAAAATTCCAGCCTGTCTCTGAGGAAGATCAGAATCATTAAAATCTGACAGTACCAAAAGGTGTCAGGCAGCTAATTCCCAGAATAAAAATGTCACTCATTTCACAGAATCACAGAATTGTTGAGGTTGAAAGGGACATATTGAGATCATCTAGTCCAACCTGACTGCTGAAGCAGGGTCAGGTAGAGAAGGTTGCCCAGAACTATGTCCAATTGGGTTTGAGTATCTTCCAGCACTTGATGCTTCAACTTCTTTCTACTTCTTGGACATACATTAAGGATAAGGCTATGAGTGAAGGGTAAATGCGGAGATGATGTATCCAAACATGCTCGTGAAGAATTGATTGTAGTGGAAATTCTCCTTTCTGAATCCATTGTAACTTCAAAGAATTTATGCACCACAAACCTTTCCAGCAAAACTTGTCTCAACAAATTAAGTCCAATATTGGCTGTAGATTGTGTCTCACAAAGAAAAAAAGTTCCATAAAGGTATTAGAAATATTTTTATTTTTTCTTGGGAACTGGATGGGAGTAGTCCAGACAGAATTCTTTCCTATGTATTATGTAATGAGTAACATAATTACAGCTTCTGATTTTACTGTTAATTTTTTTTTCCATTTAAACAAAACCAAAACAAAACAAAATAAACAAAACAAACAAAGAAAACAGAACAACAAAACAAACAAACAAAAAACACAGCAAACCAACAAAAGAATGCAAAAAAATCCCAACCAACAAAACAAAACGAAGCATGTTTATAGGGAACTGAGTGCTTTACTGTTCTGGCAGTGGTAATGTCCAAATTGCTTGTTGAATCCACATCATGATGAATGGTTCATCTCACCCATAGATCAAACACAGACTGAAGAGTAAATATTAAAAAGCAAAAGCTTTCCTGGGATGTGTGACTGGAGAAGGGTTCTACAGAGTATAAAACATAATCCCCCTTAAGGTTTCATTTGGACTACTATATGGGGACCTGGCCTTTTGAGAAATGCATGTGCCATTTCAGGCAAGCAGAAGGTAGAGCAGAGGTTTACATAGCTAGAATTATCAAGAAAGACTTGAAGGGAAATAGAGTAAGTTTCAGACATCTAAAAGGTTTCTATAAAAAGGTATTATTATGTACAAAATGGATAGGAATAGAAAGCAGTGTAATTAAATAAATAGAAGAAAGAATGTGTTAGACGCTAAGGAAAGGCAGGCAAACTGCTGCAGAGAGTACTGTGATCTTCATCCTTGGAAACATCACAGGTCAACAGCGTGTCAGGCATGTTTAAGGCAGAGTTAGCCCTTCAGTGAGACATGAAGGTAGACTAATGTCCCCTTGACATCCCCCTTCTGTCTAATCCTGCACTTTCTATCCCAAATTGGCAAATAATTAAACAGAGTTTAATAAGAATCCACTTGACTTCAGCAAGATTACTTAAGAATTAAGAATTAAGGAAATTATGCTTGGCTAAACCAGGCCCTAGGAAAAATTTAATCACATCATGAATTAACACACAAAGTTCCTACAGAAGAAGACATGACATTTCTACAGACTATTTTACGTCTCTTACATCACTGCGAAAGTACACAGTATTTTTTTCCAAGGCTTTTTTAAGAGGATAGGTAGTAAAGGCTCTCAGTGAGTCAGTGAGTGAGTCTCAGTGAGATAAGAACAGAAAGGAAAGTTAAATACTGTCTTATAATTCTGTTAAGGTAACAGCTTTCTAATCTCTACTAATACCTCACCATGTACTGCTCTCTCAAGTGATGTCAGACTTCTGATATTAATATACACCACATCTATGATATGATTCCCTCAACCACAAGGTAATATGGAAAGATCCATAACTTTCTGTCTGTCCGACATCAGCAGAAGTGGTACCCCAAACCACCAAGACTTGGTGAGGGGAGGAGAGGAGAGATAATCAGGACAGCTCCTTTGCAGTCTGGTAGAGAATTTGACTGCATGTTCATTTTTTCCCTCTCCCTACTGACATATATTTACTATAACTGGATCACAGCCATCAGAGCTGTCACCACAAATACTGCTGCCTCACAGGGCAATCTAGTGAAATAGTATGATAAGAGTAAATGACACCCATTTTTACAGGTTCCCTGGGGAGTCACCAAAAATCCTATTGCCTTCATTGTCTGACAGTTTTTTACTCATTCTCACAAGAGATATTGTGATGAAAAGATCAACATCTTGATCTTTTGGAGGTGACAAAGCTCAAGCACAAGATGAAATTGCTCAAGCAACACACAGTAGTATCAGCATACAACTTTATTATATACACATTAATAATAATATTTTCAGAATTCCAACATTGAATAAAACATATAAAGTTACTGTTTTGGTCTGAGTGAGAACAGAACTAATTCTGTTCAGTGATTTTACTTCTCAGCTCAGTTCTTCTAACCAACTGTGCTTCCTGAAATTAGCTGCTTGTGTTCATAGGCAGTGTCTACGTCTAGTAGTGGTAACACCCCATGTTTAGAGTTAGTACCGAGAATTGGTGTGCAGATCAAGGTCACTGCTGGATCTTGTGTACCACACTGTGGGGGTGTGGACAGTAGTATGTTGCAACTGTGGGGAGAAACAGACAGGACAGGTGATCTTAAGATGATGAATGAAGTATTCCATCACATATATGTCATATTCCATATGAAACTAAGGGATCACTAGAGTCCTTGCTCAGCTTGACTCTTCTGTCTTCTTCTTGCTCTTCAATGGCTCATATATGAAGAGGTCTCTGTCCATTCTGCCTTTGTTTCTGATCTGTGTGTTCCTGAATCCAGTACCAGAATCCTGAACACAGTTTCCATCTGCTGCTGGGCCCAGTCTGGGACTTTCCCAGTGCCTGCTCCACAGCATCAGTGGTGATGGTGATGTAATTGCAATCAATGGGAGTTGGGTTTGATACTGGTTTTGTATATATTTATATATAATCCATTTTTATTATTATTATTATTTTCATTTTCATTTTCATTAAAGCTGTTCTATTTTCCTTTTCTAATTAGTAAGTCCCCCTCCCTTATTCAGTTTCTCTTCCCCTTTGGGAAGGGAGGGGATTTAACAGAGAGTGTCTATTATAGCTCTAGCAGACTGCCCTGACCCTAAAACTCTGACAGCTACAAAATTAACTTGACACTTCACTTACACAAAACACTCTTTGGAAGCACTTGCAGAAAAAACAGTATTTACGTAGTTGCTGATTGAAGCTGCTCTGAGACAGAACTGAACCACAGCAGAGAGGCAGATCTCAGCTAACAGGGGTTCCTTTTATACTTTTTGTCTCACAAAGATTTCCCTCTCGTAGGGAAACAACAGGGGAGAAGGGGACACCTGACAAGGTAGCAGCCCTCATGAAAGTCACAGGCAAAAACTGGATGTTGCCAGAGCAACAGCCAGAGACGCCAGGTCAGCTGGAAGGCATCCCCTTCCCAGAAGAAAACTCAGCCATGGTTTCCACTCAGGCCAAAGCCATGGCCAAAACTAATGTGGAGACCCAGACAGAGCTGCCCTGGAGGGACACAGCTGTTCAGGCCCCAGGCTGTACAGAATGTCTAAGCCTGTCACTCTTACCAGAGGACAGCAGTGGCAACCACTCTGTGCACTCTGACCAGGTGAATGATCTGCTCAGTCTGGTGACAGAGCTGAATGAGGATGTGAAAATATTGAAAAGTATGAGGGAGTGTGTGCATGTGAAAGAGAGAGAGGTGGAGCCACACTCTGAGATAAAGGCAGAAGATGGAGGCTCCACAAGAAGCAGAGGTTTCTCTGCATTCTTGTCACCAGGCAGAAGGAGAGGACCTAAGAGATTGAGGTCAATGAAAACAGGTCCCTGCTTGGGGCAGCAGGCATGGCCTCCCCTGCCTTCCAAGTTGTCTCTACACACAGGTATGGGGCTCTGGAACTGGAGAACCAGGCAAATGAGGATGTGGATAATGGACCCGCCAGGGAGTTGCTGAGGCAGGCAGCCCCACATGTTAGGACTGCTCCTATAAAAAATAAAAAGAGGGTCATTGTCACACGGGACCCCCTTCTGAGGGGAACAGAAGGTCCAGAATGCTGGCTGGATCCATCCCACAGGGAAGTGCTACCTCCCTGAGTCTTGAGTCAGAGATGTAACCAGGAAGCTCATGCAGGTGGGCAGTGATGAAATTTCCAAGAGGAGTCCTAAGGTGATAAAAAGGGACTAAAGGAAGCTGGGCTGAATGGTGGAGGGATCAGGAGTGCAGGTGTGGTTTCCTCAGTTCCTCCAGTGCCAAGGAATGCTGAAAGGAATACGCAAGCACCACCTGATCTACACATGGCTTAGAGGCTGGTGACATGGATTGAATTTTGGTTTCTTTGGTCACAGGGACAGTTGGAGTGGTTGAGTGGAACTGTCCATGAGGAGGTAAAGGATTCTTGTCCAGGAGTTGGCAGGGCTCATCGAGAGGGCTTTAATCTGGGTTTGAAGGACAACTAGAGTTGAGCCAAGAGGTGGCATGGCAATGCTGGGGGTGAAACAGATAGCCCAGCTCAAGTATATCTACACCAACACATGCAGCATGGTCAGCAAACAGTAGGAGCTGGAAGCCATTGTGCAGCAGGACAGCTATGACGTAGTTGCCATCACAGAAATGTGGTGGGATGACTGTAATGACTGTAATGCTGCAATGAATGGCTATAAGCTATTCAGAAAGGATAGACAAGGAGGGAGAGGCAGTGGAGTGGCTCTATATTTTAGGGAACTTTTTGACTGTATAGAGCCTAATGATAGTGATGATAAAGCCAAGTGTTTATTGGTAAGGATGAGGGGGAAGGTGAACAAGGAAGATATCCTGTTGGGTGTCTGTTATAGACTATCCTACCAGGATAAGGAGGCAGACAAAGCCATTTGCAACTGGCTGGCAGAGGTCTTACAATCATTAGATCTTTTTCTATTGGGGGACTTCAACCTACCAGACTGTACAGGTTTCCTGGCTCATAGTTCATAAGCAAGTTTCTCATCCTTGATTTGCCCATCTGTGGCCCAATCTATTCAGGGAAGACACACACAGGTGAGCTGTGTAGATGGCTCAACCTTTAGTTGTCCATAAGCCCCAGGCCAAACAGGGCAATGCTGCACCACACAAAATGCGAAACATGAGCTGAGCCTTGAAATTCCTCAAGATTTGATATGCCTTGAGTCTCTATTCAAACGATTATTTGGCTTCCTGAAATAAGGAGTCACCTGGAGGGCTTCAGTGGTGGTTTCAGCTGACAACTTTTGGGTCTCCAGATGGCATAATCCAATTGGGCATAGTTTTGCCACAAACATGTGGAAGGTTTCAGACATAGCCTTGTGTATTCAAACTGTATAATCAGTCACTAAAACAGGGGATAAAAGTGCTAATGTTTAGTTTAGATTTTGGGAGTCTCCTCTCCAATGCTCATCTGTATGGAGACCCTTCCCCCTTGGTCAGGACAAGGTGACTTTTCTACGATTGAGAGCCCTTACCTGAAGTGGTAAGTGAACATTTAGCATGCTGTAAGTTTGCAAACACAAGTGATTAACTAACACATGTATAATATTTAGCATGCTTTATAATATGTTACAGTGTATTCTTGCTTTTGGGTTGTAATAGTGCATTCTTCCATTGTATCCATAAAAACTTGCATGCGTGGAATATTAGATTTCAAATAAATCATTTGCTTAAACCTTGCAGTCCTGTCTCTTTTTTCGCCACATTTATTGGTACAGTCGGCAGTACACAATGGAAGAACTATTACAGAAAAATGGTTGTAAACTGTCCCCCATGGACAGGGAGATGGTTAAGAGATTGTGCAAGAGTAGGGAGAAATTGTTGGAATGGGTAGAATATCATAAGAAAGAACAAAAGGCTAAACCTGGGAAAGGTCAAGGTATTCTGTGTGCTATTTTTGGTGTATGTCTAACCTATGCACTAAAATCCACAAAGGAAGCTGATTCTGCTGAAGCCACATTCATTTCGTGGACTAACAAACTTTCTGAACTACAAACTGAAATTGAGGCTACCAAAGCTGTTCTAGCAACAGAAGGAAAGATAACGGAGGCCTTAAGGGCTCAGAATTAGTAGTATGGGCTGAAGGATTATTTGGATTAGGAATAAGACACTTCAGAAATAGAGATATTCTGTCCAATTTAACTGCACAAGTGGAAGCTTTTGCCACTCTTACTAATGAAAATTTTGAGTTGCTCGATACATGAGTACAAACTGTCTTGAAAGTACAATTCAAAACCGACTTGTGTTACACATGGTATTACTTAAGGAACAAGGAGTATGTGGGCACTTGAAGGCACACCTCAAACAAGAATGCTGTGTTATCATTCCTAACATAACACCACCTCTTTGTGAAAAGCTGCAGAAGATGAAGAAGATAGCTGAAGTTACACATGAACTGCAGAACCAGATAAAGGACACTTTGTTAGGAAGTATTTTTGGTAGAATAGGATGGGCATTTTCTGGGTGGATTACTGACATGTTGAAAACATTAATTGTTATTATCATTTGTATAATTGTGGTATGCATTAGTTGCATTAAAATAATGTAAAATTTATCTCTCAGGTAAGGGCTCACCTAGAAACTGAGGAATACACGGCCCTACTAAAACATGCAGATGAAATGTATACCAGCACATCAGTCAATAATGACGTATAGGTGTTTTAATCATGACTCAGGTCACAGGGTGGAATGTATGCATTTTCCAACTCATAGTTCATAAGCAAGTTTCAGTATCATCTGGTGCATGCAGGCAACTCAGCCTTGATTTGCCTGTCTGTGGCCCAATCTATGCAGGGACAACACACAGGGAGCTATATAGATGTCCCAGCCTTGAGTTGTCCATAAGCCCCCGGCCAAACATTGCTGTTTCTGTACAGAATTCTCATGCCAGCAAATATGGGTCTGGATGAACGGTTCCAATCAAGCTTTGCCAAGTATATTGATAAGAGCCATTTTATTACAGGATCAACTGTTTTAAAAAAATATACATTTTGCTGTTAAATTTAGGGGAAAAAAAGGTTCTAAAAAGTATGCATTTGATTTGGGGGTTTTCATTGTAGTTATTCTGATTATGATATTTTAATAGTATGAATTCTGTGGTTCAGAAAATTCACTTTCAAATCACAACTCTGTTACAGATGTCATTGTGTGACTTTGAGAAAGTCCACTCTTTTTCTTACCTATAAAACAGAAACAGCACTTTGCTTTTTTAGGGCAAGATAAACAAAAACATTGTAATTATCTCTATAGACAACTGCAGTCATGCTGGAGAACTAAAGTAGAAAGAGAAAGAAACATCATTTACATGATCTAACCATATAAAGATAAACTTACAGATACAGATATATGTATATAATTATACTGATTAAGTAATATACGTGTTTTTAATATGGGCTTTTTTTTCCTTACTTTGCAGGGATATGGTTGTGACTGACTCCTCATGGTAAAGGTATTTTCAAAGGGCTATTTCTAATTCAGGTTTATCAGATTATAAGAAATATCATATGATAAAACATGTGATAGTCTCAGTACATGTTTCACCTACCAGCATCTACATGGCCATCTTACTCAACAGTGATACATCATTGCTTCATGACAGAAGTGCTGTAAAAACACCTCAGGAAGTTTTTAACTCCGGATATTTGCAAGATGGCTACTTCATAACAATGAAAATACAAGCATATACACATATGATTTCAGTCGATGAATAGAGCTCAAAATTTAGTAAAAAAGAGTCACTAAAGGAAAACAAGCAGTAGTTTATCAAGGGGGGGGAAAAAATCAGAATTTTCTTCTTCAGAGGTAACAATTCACAGATGCAGGAACAGGACATGCATCTCAATATAGCATAAGATACAGTGATTTTCAAGCTGGAAAGTGTCCTGGTTTGGCTTAAAACATAACTATTTCTGTTCAGTGATTCAGTAAAAGGCTGCACCTATGGGTAGGAGCAGACAGGAGAGGTGACCTTAAACTGACCAATGATGTATTCTCATG
Source organism: Todiramphus chloris collaris (assembly GCA_025345505.1). NCBI lineage: Eukaryota > Metazoa > Chordata > Aves > Coraciiformes > Alcedinidae > Todiramphus > Todiramphus chloris. The sequence continues at coordinate 151,536 of JANVCC010008734.1, read as the reverse complement.
TACATCATATTCCAAATAAAGGTGAGGGTCAAGTTCTCAGCTTCTTCTCTGCTTCAATGGTCAACACCATCAGTTCTGCCTTCAGTCCTGATCCACATGTTCCTGAATCCAGCACCAGAATCCACCTCCAGAACATGGTTCCCATCTGACACTGGTCCTAGTCTGGGACTTCCCCTGTGCCTGCTCCACATCATCAGTGGTGATGGTGACATAATTACCATCATGGGGGGCTTGGGTTTGATACTGGTTTTCTATACATTTGTATATATTCCATGGAGCAGATCTCTATCTTTTTTTTTTTTTTTTTTTTTTTTTTTTTTTTTAATTTCTCAGCAACTTGCAAGGGTTTTGCACTCAAATTCACAGCACATGCATAGCCTCTTTCTCACCATGCATCACAGGCTCACCATGCATCCTAATACAACCTGCCCATTTTTAAACACAGACTTCCTGGGAGTGATTTCTCTTTCCATTCTTGGCATGCTCCTGCTGTTGGCGATTGAAAATATATGTATTTTTAATTGTTTAAGCCACCCAAGGTTTGTTGTTTTCATTTGCAAATTGCTCTGCAGAATTTTATGCTTTTGAATAATACAGGAGTTCTTCATCTGACAGTTTTGTTTTGTACAAAAAGATGCTGAATGATGGAAAAAAATACATTAAGCTTTCCATTAATAAAAGACTGAATAACTCCCTATGAACTACAGACATCCTCATCTGATTTATCTCTTTTTGTTGAAGAACAATAGGGTGCCTGTAGTCCTTGGGTAAATATATAATTTCAAGCTGACTGTTACTGGTAGGTTCTTCTCTTCTGAGAAATCTGCAGTTCCACTTAAAGTTAACTAACATAACTGCAAAACAGGCATAAGTATCTGTCCCAGTCTGCTGACCATAACCTAAATTTACACTATTAGCAGTATGTCACCTAGATTACATTCAAATTGTCATGGGAACCAGCAAGTATCAATGGCTGTGCATTTGCTGCTTACCTTCCTAAATTTGCTGGGATGTGCAGCCCTCCACAGTAGCTCAGCAGAGGACACTAACTTCAGATAAAGAAGATTTATGAGATCATTGTATACACCTCTACTTATAAAGCTAGTGTATACTCCTCTGAAGTGAAGACAAACAAATCAACAAGAATTTATGCAGTTCTTATGAAAATGTTAGTCAGCAAATCAGTACTAGAGCTTCTGCATGCCTCTGAAATCCAGGCAGCAATCAAAGTAAGCATAGGAAAGCTGATGTGAAGGGCAACAAGAAACAGATAAATGGCTATTATGATGAAAAACAAAGTAAATGCTAATGATTTTTAAACTGCCAGAAACATATGATAAATATTAATTTCCTGTTCCTACTTGGAAAGTGAATGGAGGATGGCATGCAAGCAGCAACAAATGCATCCACCAGGCACAGCAAGGGTAAATGAAACGTACTTTTCTACCACTTGTCATGTAGTCACTATTTTACAGTGGTAACCACGTTCCCAGATCAGACTGTGCTTCATGTTATGAATGTTGAATTAGCACAGAGAAATCTTGCCTTTGCTCTTCTTTCTGTTGTCATCCCACCCTTTCTCAAATACTGGCAAAAGACAGATAGTGCAAAAACCATTAAAGAAGAATTTTAGAGGTGGCCACTTTCCACCACCTTGCAAAAGGTGTCCAGACTGGTATATGAAATATAAACCAGATTCTGTCACGAAAGGCTTTCAACCTAAAATGTCAAAAAGGGTGGGAGAAAGGAAGAGTCACTGTTCCCATTTAGCAGAAAAAAGCTATCTCTAGAGTCCTATATTCTGAAACCCAGAGTATGTACGTTCTGCATTAGTACTCCTCACCAGGACTTCTTAAAGGCTTCCAGGAAAGGAGTATGAGTCACATCTGTTGCTAATGCTAGAAATAAGGCACATGTTTGCACATATCTCACTAATTTTTTTTTTTGTTGCTTACAAGCCTGCCACAGACAATAAATATCTAGCACCACCATTGCAGTCCTCATGATCCAAAGAGGCTAAAATGCTTCAGTGATACTAGGCACCTTATATAAATTACAGATCTGGGTCAGTATAAATATATCTCAGAACAGCTAATCCGCAAAATTACTCACATCTAGGGAAATATTTTACAGAATTTCACATACAGAGATTAGATTACATTAGCTCCTACTCTGAAACCTGTATTCCTCTCAGTTCAGACATCAGCCAGACCAGCTGGTCAAGGATTGTCTAATGAGCTCTGGGTTTATTACAGATCTTTACATCCATTTCCCTTATCACAAAGTTGGAGGAGATGAAGGAAGGTTCAGTTCACTTCTCAGAATCACAGAGGACATCACAGAAATGAAAGACCTGGAAGAAAGAATGGAAAATTCAGCACAGTTGTACTAGTAGGATAAAAATTGTCAGGCAATATATGCCATCTCAGTTTGATAGCATAAACCAGGCAGTGAATGTGTTAGCAGTACAGCTATCAAATAATCGCTTATTTGAAATTGCCTGTTTACTGTGTCTCCTTATAAAACTTCCATGATTGGTCACTGTTACCAGATAAAGAGTAACTCATTAAAATGGGGCACTGGCATGATCCATGTTTGGGAGTCTGTCATTTCAGCATCTGATGGCACAGATAAGTGGGAGTCCTCTGCTCTTATGACAGCTTGGGTTCCTTCAGGGCAGGCCTGGAATGTATTACCAATCTGAGCCATAAGGCTTCATAAGCCAACAGTTCAGAAACAGGTGAGGACGTAGCAGATTGGAATGCATTACATGCCTGAAAAACTGACCTAGAAGTTCAAGTGCATTTACTTTTCACTATTGTGACAGAGATCAGGAAAAAGCATATCTGCCATGGTTTTCTCTAGAGACAGGACAGGCCTAAGGAAGTATGAGCTTTTTTTTAATAAGGACTTCCATACTGCAGGAGTCAGAGATAAAATAAAAAATCAGGTACTCCTTAGCCACTACATTCCTCAGACTGCATGAAGTCACAAGACCCATAGTTACATGGAGCCTTCCACAACCAAAAAACCAAATTCCATATTATGAGATGGTTATATTTAACAGCAACAGTGGCACTGCTGGAGCTACAGAATTACATTATGACATAGATTAGGCTGTCTGATAGATAATGGCACAATCTGCACAACTCTCATGTAGGCAACCAGCAAAGCCCCTCTGATGAATTACCCCTTAAGTCACAGATAAAATGGTTGAGCAAGGCACAGCACAACACCATCCCTTATTTCTGAGAAACAATGCATCTGCAGCAGTTTTGACACTGCCTTCTAGGAGTCCTTCTAGGACACAACCCTGAGTAGTGCGCTTTAGTTGACCTTTATTTTATCAGGAGGGTTTAACTATGCAATCTCTAGAGATGCCTTGCAACCTCAACCGCCATGTGAAACAAGCAACAAGTTTTATTGTCACAAGCCAAGGTGGCAAGGATATTAGGCACAAGTTTTGTTCTGCAACATTATACAGATTTAGGCAGCACTGAAATCATTAACGAGCTATTCAGGTGCTAATTTACACAAGGGGACTGTGCAGTTCTCGTAGTAACTTAAGGTCAAGAAGGCACAAGGGTATCTTTAAAACTGCTCAGAGGGGCTCCTCCATGTCCCAGACGCTAGGTGGTGATTCCCTGCCCCAAAAATCTCCACTTTATGCGCTTTCTTTAAATACTGAATTTAAACCAAATGTAAATGTGCTTGAAGATTTTATGCTATCACAAAGGCTGGTTTTAATTCATTCTGGATACCTTGGACAAGACCCTCATCTCAGTAACTTGCATATCAGCCAAGAGTAAATAATTTCCTATTAAGAGGTCATCTAGGAAATTCTAGCTAAAATTCTTCTGATGGCTAGCATTAAGAGCTACGCATCTCTCCTGTACTGCATGACTGATCCATTTAGCATTCAGTAACTGTAATCTCTGTGCTCTTACTTCAACACTACAAGGATTTCCCTGGCTTTACTTTCCTGTAATAATATGCCCAGAGGCAACTTAATTCCTGCCTTGGTACTGTTCAGATGACTCTGCCCTTTTTTCTCATTACCAAGCAGCAGTGATTTATCACAACCAGATTAGCAATCTCCTCTGAATACCTGAAATTCTGCATGCTCACGAAGTATGGGGATTTGGAAGAGTGCTTGCATGCACTGAACCAATGATTTTCACTCTTCAGTAACCATGAACTTGCACTCTGCTATCCAGTTCTTCTTAAACACATTTGAACTAATGGTTTCCAGGACAGACATAAACATTTGACACACAGCTGTGTGGAGCTCTTTGGAGACAGCAAAATTAATTTTGACAAAATTAATGGTCTTAAAACAGTGTGCTCCTTCGCTTGGTCTGACTGAAAAGCCATGGGAATGTAATTTCTTCTGCAGTACAGCTTTCTGGTAATTCTGATACACTGATAATACTGGAAAAAAAAAATATTTGTTATATTGGACAGTGTTCCATTGGCAGTTTTTAAATCTTGTCATCCAAGAACAAAGTGATTAAGCAGTAAACTGCTTGCTTTCTCCATGACCTCAATTTATCAGCAAAACATTTCATGCCATATTACTGCAGTAAATACAGCATAAGCAATTTGGACTTAACTTCAAGGGGAATAAGTAAGATAACCAGAAGTCAGGCCCAAGGCAATGACGCTGCAGTAGCCCTCACTGGTTGCAGAGCTGGGGCCATGTGTGGGAACAGATGCAGTACTGAGTGTCTGGCAGTAGCAGGATGGGAAATGGCATGGACATCACCAGATCTCTCTTCTGACAGGCATGTTGCAAAGGAAGACAGCACAAAGCTCTCAGTACATATCACTTACTTCAGCTACTGCTCCTCCTCAGCAGCTAAGAGCCAGAAAAGCCGAGCCCTGCCTAAATCATTTACACTTCTGCCAAAAGAAAACTGAACTCTCCACCTGTAACAGCACCTGACGTTCTTCAGTTCCAAATCCTTATTGTGTGCCACAGTAATAAATCTGCCATGCAGACAACTTTCAGAAGCTAAAGAAAGGTCATTTAGTGACCAGATGCCTGTTGCACATTCATGTTCTTTCCCCAGAGCGGGTCTGAATGTCAGGTTTCACTAAAACAGGCTCAGGATTTGACTGGCTGCTGACTCAGAGCACTGAATTCATTCATGTAAAGTCACCTTTAGCATTACTGTTAGCAACACAGCACCAAGATACATAGAGCTAGTTAATATATTTGATGCTTTTAAATTTATTTCCAGAAGTAATATGGTTATGGACTACTGCATGGTGTTAAACATGACTTTTTTGGTTAATCAGCTCATATTATGCAGAAACTGTGATTAGAGTCTGACAGATAGTTCTGTAATGCACTTGAATGAGTTAAGACATGAAATGTGACTTTCTTAATAGGTCCAAGACTGAAGTCTTAGGACCTTAATACTTTATCAGCACTAAGGACTCCTGGACAAATGCTGCTATTAAGACCGAATTTCTAAACATGCCAGAATGAAATAAAGAGTTCATCCAATCTTTTTTTTAAAGAGACACAGATTAAAGAATGCTGAAAATAACACAATTTCCACAAAAAGTATACAAAATGAGAATTTAGTTCATTTCATGTTGAGCTTTTCATCCACCAGCACTGCCAGGTCTTTTTCTTCACAGCTGCTCTCCAGACAGTCACTGCCCAAATTATATCAGTGCTTAGGATTGCCCCAACCCACATGGAGGACCTTGCATTTGGCCTTGTTGAACTTCATGAGGTTGGCATGGGCCCACCTCTCCAGCCTGTCAAGGTCCCTCTGGATGGCATCCCTTCCCTCCAGCGTGTCAGCCACTCCACACAGTTTGGTGTCGTCGGCAAACTTGCTGAGGGTGCACTCAATGCACTCAATGCCACTGTCCATGTTGCTGACAAAGATGTTATACAAGACTGGTCCCAGTACTGATCCTTGAGGGACTCCGCTTGTCACTGGTCTCCATTTAGATATGGAGCCATTGACAACCACTCTTTGGGAGTGGCCATCAAGCCAGTTCTTTACCCACTGAATTGTCCACCCATCGAACCCACGTTTCACCAGCTTGGAGACCAGAATGTATTTGTGTTAATCAAACCTGGTGCATGTACACCTGTTACACCACAATTGTTACATCTTCTTTTGCTGGTTCCTAATCTCAGGTGGGTTGTGCAACTAGTGATCACACACATCATGTGTTACAAACCGCTGTTCACCTATACCTCTGAAACACTCACTCACAGAACAGAACATGGTTTGGAAGGGACCTCAAAAGATCATCTAGTCTAACCCTGCTGCTAGAGCAGGATCACCTAGAACAGGTCAGACAACAGGAATGCACCCAGGTGGGTTTTGAATGTCTCCAGAGAAGGAGACTATAAAACGTCTCTGGGCAGCCTGTTACAGTGCTCTGTGACCCTCACTGTGAAAAAGTTTTTCCTTATGTTTACCCAAAACTTCCTGTTCTCCAGATTGTACCCATTACCCCTTGTCCTATCACTGAATGTCACAGAGAAGAGACTGGCTCCATCTTCCTGACACTTGCCCTTTACATATTTTTAGATATTAATAAGGTCAGCCCTCAGTCTCCTTTTCTCCAGGCTATAAAGACACAGCTCTCTCAGCCTCTTCTCATAAGGGAGATGCTCCACTCCCTTAATCATCCTAGTGGCTCTGTACTGGACTCTCCCAAGTAGCTCCTTGTCTTTCTTGAACTGGAGTGCCCAAAACTGGATACAGCATTCCAGGTGGGGCCTCACCAGCACAGAGTAGAGGGGGAGGAGAACCTCTCTCAACCTGCTGGCCACGCTCTTCTTAATCCTAGGATGCCATTGGCCTTCTTGGCCACGAGGGTACATTGTTGGCTCATGGTCATCCTCTTGTCCACCAGGACTCCTAAATCTTTTTCCCCGAGAGCTGCTCTCCAACAGATCAGCCCCCAACCTGTACTGATACATGGGGTTGTTCTTCCCCAGATGCAGTACTTTACACTTGCCCTTATTTAGCTTCATTAGATTTCTCCCCGCCCAGCTTTTCAGCCTGTCCAGGTCATGATGGATGACAGCACAGCCTTCTGGCATGTCAGTCACTCCTCACACAGTTTTGTACCATCAGAAAACTTGCTGAGGGTACACTCTATCCCTTCATGCATGTCATTGATTGAACAGCATTGGACCCAGGACTGACCCCTGGAGAACACCACTACCCACAGGCCTCCAACTAGACTCTGCTCCTCTGGCCACAACTCTCTGGGCTCTGTCCTTCAACCAGTTTCCAATCCATCTCACCACACAACCATCCAAGCTACACTTCTTAAGCTTGGCTGCAAGGATATCATAGGAGACAGTATTGAAAACTTTGCTGAAGTCAAGATATCATGCCTCACTGAACTAATTGAATATGTACACTTTTATACAGGCTTGGGATGATTTACTCATTAATTTCCAGAGCATAATAAATGTCATCCACCAGGTGATTAGAGACCTCCTTTTAATTTAGAACTGTCTAGCGTCCAAAAAATTACAGTGGGAGCTTGCGCTTGTTTCTGCCAGGCAGGAGGGTGCGGTATCTTGCTGTCTAGACCACAGAATCTTTACCATGGCCTTTCTTGGGAGAAACAGACATTGTGCCTTTCAGTTTGTCAGTCTTAGAGATACTTGTTCTTTCAATGGTAGATGATTACTAGTAATTGAAAAATCTGAACTGACTTCACTTTAGTTCTCTCTTACAGGTCCTCTGGGTTTTCTTTTGAGGCTCCTGTTTCCTTTTCTAATCATGCTTTGAAAAACAAAAGACCTGCTGTGTGGTATCTAGACATTATTAATTATTACTTATTCCCTTTTTTCCATAGATCACCAAATGTTCTCATGACAGCACAGAGCTTTCTGTAACTCACTCCAGACTATTTGCACAGTAAATGAATCATATTTTATTTAAGCCCTAAAGACTGGAATAGCAATTTTCATTAAAATACATTTATAGTTCTATCTCCTAGTGCAGAAATATGATAATCTTATAGTCAATGGGTATGCCATATTAATTAATTTAATCTATTTTCTTGGACAACAGGAAGCTGAGTAACCAAAGGAAGGAACTAATTTAATTACTATTACTTGGATTGATTCAGGTGTGCATCTTAATTGTTTTCAGACAAACCAGCTCAAATTTAACAGTGAAATTCACTCTGCTGACACTATTTCTTCAAAACGATCACAAATGACTGACAATTTGTTCAGCTTCACTAAAAGGTGGTTTCTCACTAATAAATAGTAGTAATTAAAAAAGGATGAAAAGACCATAGTTTTTTCAGTTTTCTGATGAGATTATAGCCTGCTACCACAGTATGGATTTCAGTACGTTATAGAACATGCTACAGAAAACTGTCAACAAGACAGTGTGGTTTTGACTCTTCTTGAAAGCCATTGAAATATTATGAACATAATATTATACAACACCAGAAAACTTATTCTGGCCAAGTGGTATAAAATACTTTGGAAATGCAACTTATGACATACTACGTAAGTTGTACATAGATACATAAACATATGACATAACTAGCCGAGGAAGACAAGCCTATCTGAATGTTAAAGCATGCAGAACTCATTATACAATCTGGCCAGTGCTTTTAAAATGTTATCAACATCTCCTCTGAAGATTTGTGGGACCCCTTTTACATTTTCCACTATTATGATAGAGAGTGGACTGCCATGACTTAGGCACACTTACTGAGGGGCTCTGCACTGTAGATTGGCTCATGGAACTCATAAAACAACAACAGAGGCAACACAAACAATTCCAAAAAATATATTGGGCCCCAGAAGAGGACAGGTACATATGTCTTTTCCTGGATGGATGTGGAAATTTCAAATGGAACAGAAACATAGATCACAACTCTGCCCCGGCTTCCTGACTGAAAAGATGTCGCAGGTGAAAGAAAAACTCCTGACTGGCTTCATTTCAGCACCTTCCATTCTTTTCGGTAGATTTAACCAACATTAAAGGGAATATGGCAGAGTCTCCTTAAAACTTTGGAACACCACACTGTGAAGACAACACACTTGCCCACTGCTAATGAAATTAGATCTTGTTTTAGACTGTTCACAGGTCTCAAATACCCTTTGGAATTTCATTTTCTGTGGTAAAGGAGGATTAAGCAATGTCCCTAGATATCAGGACATTGTCATGCAACCAGGAAACTCCAAGATGGTAAGCATAAGATGAGCAGAAAGGCCTGGAAACTGAGGACGGAATAGTAAATGTCTACACCCTGAAGCAGAACTGAAGATCTATCATCTTTCAGCTTGGTAAATAGAATTGCTCCTGCCCTTGTAAAGAGCTAATCATTACAGGGGAATACTGAGTCTTCTCATCCTACCTGCAAGCTCCCCTCTCAGCAAGTTCTGTGTGCATCCTTACTTCCACTCAAATCTAACAAACTGAAGGCTAAGCAGAACTGTGTATAGGAAAGAGGTGAAAGATTCTTGAAACTTAATGCCTCTTGGCTCAAAACTCATAATCACAGCATCAAACCTAGCTACAAGACAAAACCATCTCTTTCAGGGCTGAAAAATGGTCAGCTGAGAACTGCAAAAATGTTTCTCTGCACTGAAGCTGAGCAGAACTCACCAGAAAGGGAAGCTACATTGCAGGGTACTGTGACTGACCAATAAACCTGCATAATGGAGTAATGGTCAGAGGAGATGGGAATGGGTGATATGCTTATGAAGCTCAGAGAATAACACGTGGTGTGATTGATCATGGCTGTTGCAAAGACATTTGGCTTTACCTCAACATAAAGGGAACTCTGTGGATGCTGAAAAGCTGCTAGTAGAGGGATTTTCTCAGGTTCTCACAATATTCGGTGAGAATCCTGCCTTTCTCATACGTGTTATGAGAAACAGTAGGACGGTTTTTGTAAGCTAGACCAACACCTGGTGTTTTGCTAAAGTTCTGTTTATGGTACATTGGAAAAATATTTTGAAATGGGTGTTGTAGGACTTTAGCCAATCACCCTAGGAGATGGGTGAGCACTGACCAATCGCCCTGTGGGGCTAGGGTATATAAAACGGGGTTGTAAATTAATAAGGTTGCTTCTTTTGCCTGCTTTTGCTGAATTTATATGTTGCTACATCTCTCTGATCCTGGAATAAACAGCGACATTTGGTGACTCACGACGTGCACTACGCACAACGGAGCAAGCCGAGCAGCTCTCGGGAGGTACGCAACCGCCGCCCCCCCCCCCCCCCCCCACTTTTCCCCACCTTCACAGCCCCGAGGTTCGCGGCCGGGACCAGTCCAGGAGCGGGGGTATTAGAAAAACCATGCCAAGATGGGGAATTGCGTGGTGCTGTTGGCCTGGAAGGATTTCCTGGCCGCCAAACAGAGCGCTGTTGCGGAGGACGCCCTCCGCGCTCTTTTGCAATGGGCAGCTGAGCACCAGTTTCTCCTGAGCTCTGACACCGCCTTTGATTTAGGGCTGTGGCGGCAGCTGGGCACCAGGCTCCATCGTGAGCTCCCCGACGGGGACGACACGCTGCTAGACTTGATTCGCACTTGGAGAGCTGTATTTGCTGTGCTACTAAAGTCTGAAACTGGCGAGGGGGAAGGGGTGGCGGCTTCAGAGGAGGACGCCGCTATGGGGGCCGCTGCTGAACTCAGTGTAGCAGCCGGCGGCAGCCCTGAGTAACCGTCTCCGGCCCCACAGGATCCGGTGCCGGTCCTACAGCCCGTTCAGCGGCAATACACCTTTGCCCCAGGATTATGTTCCCGCTAAATACCCGACGCCTGCAGAGCGGCTCGCGGAAATGCTTAAACAGACCGATGGCCGCCCGTCGCTCCTTAGCCCAGCGGCTCTGGTCTGCTCCGCGCCGCTCCCTTCGGCAAATATTACAATGCCGGGCGTTCCCACGGTCTCTCCGGTTGTCCATTCCGGTTTAACAGTGGCCTGGAGCTACATGGCAGCGCCCGGGTTTTTCGCGCGCGCACTCGCGGTACCCTCCAGTTTTTCACAAGCGCCCGCGGCGCCCGGCGTTTCCGCGCGTGCGCCCCTATCGGGATGTTTTAATGCGCAGGAGCAGCCGCCCAAGATGGACCCTTTAACGCAACAGCTGCCGGCATTACGGGAACTGACACGATACCTCGCGTTATTGTCAGGCATATTACAACAGCTTGCGGTGCTGCCGGACATATCGCAGCAGCTTCTGAAGGTGTCTCAGCAGCTAGCGGGATTGCCTGAGCCGTTCCTGCGGGCGGCCTCTGAGAGAGCCGACTCGGGCCGGAAGTGCCAGCTCCGGTAATTCCGAACGCGGAAGTGGCGACGGCTCCCGCGGCGGAACCGGCAGCGGCGGAAAAAACGGCGGTCCTGGCGGCTCAGGCGCCGCTGGCCGAGCTGATGACACCGACTCCAGCGGCAGAGGCGGCTCCGTCACAAGATCCGCCGGCAGCGCCCCAAACTGCGCCGCCACAGCCGGCTGCCTTGCTACCCCCTGCGCAACCGACTGCAGCCCCCACCGCCGTACCGCGCTCTAGCCCGGCACCTGTACCCTGCCCGCCTCCGCTGTTCGTGCTGGGGTCCTCCGGGAAACCCCTGCCTGACGATTTAGGCAGTGATACAGAGGGCACACTTGCCTCGGGGTGGAAGGCTACGGTAACTGGGCGGCGGAAGAAGCGGTTGCTGCAGGGCCATCCTTGGACACTCCCAGACTGTACTGTAACTGTCTGTCCAAGAAACATCAGGCGTTTCTGGGAGTCGGTTAAATTGCGGGCTCTAGAGGAGGGCAACTGGGATCTATTAGACGAAGTGGGAATGCCAGAGAGGTCAGGGGAATGTATGCGGGATCAGGAGACTGCTGTAATGCCTCAAAAGGGTGTGCCACTAACTCAGGGCGATAGTAACACCTCGCAAGGGGATGTCCAAGCCTATCCTGTGTTTAAGGCTGTCCCAAATACAGGTCAACGTGATAGACATGATGTTATTGCTTGGAAGGTTGTACAAGATTTACAATCCAAAGTGGCACAGTGTGGGCTTAGTTCTCCTGAACTCATGCAGCTTCTTAGAGTGCTGAATGCTGATCTGCTTGCTCCATTTGATATTAAGCACTTTGCTCAAATCATACTTCAACCTGTACAATTTGCAGTTTTTGAGACTACCTGGAGAAAGATGTCTGAGAAGGTTGCACTACAGAACAAGCAGTTGCCTTCCACTGACATTAGACATGATGTTGGAGTAAATGCCCTTATGGGAATCGATAACTTCTCTAATCCTGATTTCCAGGCCACCTGGCCCCCTCAAATCCTAGAGGAAACTCAAAAGGTCAGCATGAGAGCACTATTTAAGACCATGGAAATGGCTACTCCTCAAACATGGTATATGAAAATATGCCAGGGGCAGATAGAGCCATTTTTACTCTTTGTAGAAAAGGTTGCTGCAGCCCTTGAGAAGCAAGTTACAGATGCTTCATTAAGTGAGATGATGTGCATACAATTAGCAAAAGACAACGCCAACGATGAGTGTAGGAAAATCATAGATGCTCTATCAGGGGAACCTACACCCACAGATATGGTTGAAGCCTGCGCTAAGGTGGGGTCTGTGAGCCATAAAAGGTCTGCTTTGGCTGTGTTTCTGCCATCTGTTCACGTATCCTCTGATTGTGAACCGAACCAGTCCAAAGCCAGGAGCAAACGGAAGAGGGCTAAACCGAGGCAAAAGGAAAACACAGGGACACTCCAGTGCAGGAGGTGTGGTAGGCCAGGTCACTGTACAGAATATTGTAGATCTCTGCGCCATGCCAATGGTTGGCCTCTGCCAGGAAACTCACACCGGGGTGCAAAAAGGGGGAATTGCTCTCCGATGCAGGTGATCCCCCAGGGAATGGCACAGACACAGGCCTACCCACCCACCTTAGAGACGGCAGCCCAGGATCAGCCGGGGCAGACGTCTACACCACAACAACAGTCGTCCTAGAATCTAGTCATATTTATAAGGTGCCTTTGGATGCATATGGACCCCTAGGTCAGGGTCTCAGTGCAATGCTCGTGGGAAAACCTAATGTTACCCATTGAGGGATCTTTGTACACCCAGAAGTTATTGATGCTGACTTTACAGGCCAGATTCGTGCTACGGTTTCCACGCCCAACCCCCCTGTTACTATCGCTGAAAAGACTTGCACTGCTCAATTAATGCCCCTTAAAGTCACGTGTCCCCAGGACAGAACGAGTTTTCAGCAATAATGGCAATGGACCTACGGGACTTCCTCAGATCTTCTGGACTGCAGACATCTCTAGCCAAAGGCCACAGATGACATGTACCCTAGTCCTGCCAAACACTTGTCCGCCCCAGACTCAGCTTCGAGGTTTGATTGATATGGGTGCTGATGTAACGATTATCTCCTTCTCGGCGTGGCCTCCTTCATGGCCTTTAGCCCCTGTGGGATTGGCCATCGCACAGTTAGGAGGAACCGCACAGAGCTATTTAAGCGAATGACCTGAAATGGTAGAAGACTCAGAGGGACATACAGCTACAATTCGGCCTTACGTTACTAACGCTGCAATCAACCTCTGGGGGCGGGATGTGTTGGCAGCTTGCGGGGTATGAATTGGGACAAATTTTTGATAGGGGTCACTGTGCGTAAGGGCGCAGTTTCCTATGCTGCATTTGCGGTGGCTAACTAACAGACCGATCTGGAAAAACAGCTAAAGCCATTGTTACCTGGAAGGAGGGATCTGAATGGCAGGTGCTGGAAGGCCATGAGTCAGGCTCTGCCCAGCTGGTTGAATTGAGGGCTGTTGCCATGGCTTTTCTGCTGTTCTCTCAGGTGCCTTTGAATTTGGTTACTGATTCTGCTTACTTAGCAGACACTTGGATTGTTCACTTCTAATGGAAGTGAATAATGCGGCTCTGTTTTCACTATTGCAAACTTTGTGGTGTGCAAGTCAAGCTCGAGCGCATCCATACTACATTCTGCATATTCGAAGCCACACCAGTTTGCCAGGTTTTGTAACACAAGGCAATGCCAGGGCTGACATGCTGGCCAACCCTGCCTGGGTAGCACCTCAGCCTGACAAAATTGCACAAGCCAAGGCATCGCACGGTTTCTTCCGTCAAAGTGCACATACCCTTCAGAAGCAGTTTCATTTAATGCCAGCTGAGGCTTGTGATATTGTCAGTGCTTGTGCCGACTGTCACAGACTCGCTGCACCTTTGCCACCAGGGGTAAACCCCAGAGGCCTAAAAGCCTTGCAGCTTTGGCAAATGGATGTAACGCACATCGCTGAATTTCGCCGGTTTAAATATGTGCATGTGTCCATTGACACTTTCTCCTCGGCTATGTGGGCTTCTGCTCGCACTGGAGAGAAAGGCCGTGATGTCATTGCCCATCGGAAAATGGCTTTCTCGGTCCTGGGCATGCCATCTGCTGTGAAAACTGATAATGGTCCTGCCTACGCCTCGCAGAAGATGTGGCCGTTCTTGCACCTATGGGGTGTGGACCACACTTTTGGTATTCCACATTCTCCTACCGGCCAAGCTATTGTCGAACGCGCTTATGTCACTTTGAAGCGTGTTTTGGAAAAACAAAAAGGGGGAATGCATGGAGAAACCCCACAGAGACGACTAGAAAAAGCTTTGTATACAATTAGTCATCTCACAGTGCCACCAAATTCAAATAATCCTGTTATTCTGAATCATTTTCTCTCATTGCAGTCGTCAGGCGAGACGCACCTGCCTCAGGCAAAAGTCTGGGTATGGGATCTACTCACCAACAATTGGGAAGGCCTGCATGAGGTTATTGCTTGGGGTTGTGGGTATGCTTGCGTTTCCACAGATACTGGGGTACGGTGACTACCTGCAAGATGCGTTTGCCCTGACCTGTGGCACCAGAGGCAGAACAGGCAACCTCCAAATGATGACCAGAATGCAGATCCTTCTGGTGATGACCAGGATACCAACCATCAGGCAGATGGTCCGTCTACAAGCAGAGACTGGGATGGTCCTTCCACAAGCAGAGACTCAACTTTAAGTTTCTTTTGTTATGGAGTCAGAAAGTTAAAGCCCTTAAGGCTATGTTAGAATTAAGAACTGATGTAAATTTCTATTTAAGATTTATACCTGATAGAATTGTGATGTAGAATTTGTTTGCTAGAGGTATCTCCCATGGCATCGCTGGAGACTCTCTGCCCACTTTAAAGCAGCATCTGATTTGGGCTCTGTTTGGTAACTGGCCATTACCAGACCGACCCCTTATCAGCATCCGATTTAGGCTCTGTTTGGTAACTGGCCATTACCAAGCAGATCCCTTATGCTGCATTTGTTCTCCCTTCTGCAAGACTACCTGCAGAGGATTACAAATGATACCTTTTTGGTCTTTAAACAAAAAGGGGGAATTGTGGATGCTGAAAAGCTGCTAGCAGAGGGATTTTCCTAGGTTCTCACAATATTCGGTGAGAATCCTGCCTTTCTCACACGTGTTATGAGAAACAGTAGGACGGTTTTTGTAAGCTAGACCAACACCTGGTGTTTTGATAAGTTCTGTTTATGGTACATTGGAAAAATACTTTGAAATGGGTGTTGTAGGACTTTAGCCAATCACCCTAGGAGATGGGTGATCACTGACCAGTCACCCTGTGGGTCTAGGGTATATAAAACGGCATTGTAAATTAATAAGGTTGCTTCTTTTGCCTACTCTTGCTGAATTTATATGTTGCTGCATCTTTCCGCTACTGGCATAAACAGAGACAGAACTCAAGTATGGTCTTTGTCTTAGGTGAACAGCTATGTAACCAGCATAAAAACTGAACAACAAAAGAATTTCAAAGAGAGCAATGGGCTTGAGCTGGTTTCAATCTATGCATGCTTTCCCAGTGAGACTGGGGTCACCCAACATCCTGGTGATAAGCATACTATAGAGACTGGCAATGGAATGACATAGATGTTGTGATAAAACTGTGTATTAAAATTACTGTATTGTGCTAAGTGTAACTTATATTTGTATTGTGTTTTCAGTTTCAGTATTTCAAATTACTCTGCTAAATCAAAAATCCTCTGAAGACATTACACCCTCCATGTGTGGACTTCCTGAAGGAATGTGGTCAGATTGTATAGGATTCTCACATTAATCTGAATCATAGTCAGTGTACCTAGAGACCTCAGATTCCAGATGTAAAGGATAGAAGTGTGGCAAGAAAAACACCAAACCTTCCCTCAAGGTTTTTTAAAGCAAATAAGATGCTTAACTAAAACTTTACCCTCTTAGTCATCTGTGGGAGTAGGAGTCAGAACCCGAGTAACGACGTAACCTCAATATGAGTATGGTCGTTCTCCTTTATTAATAGTACACACCGTGTTTATATAGTCTATCAAACAAGCCACATGTGCAAACAAACTTATTATTGGTTACAAGTTCTCAGTCACCGCACAAGTCCTCCTCTGGACTGGTGGTCAGCTATTGTTCTCGCGGTTACACACAACTCCGTCTGCGGGACTTAGATACTCCCTTCGTTACTCCCTTCTTTACTCCCTTCTCAAGGACGTTCAAGGGCAAGGCACGTCCACCCTCTCAGATGCTAAGGGAACGTCCTCCATCTTAGATATCAGGGCAAAGACTGGATTGGTCACTCCAAGAAGTTCATGTCCTCCTCTGGCACGCAGCCATTCCTCCACAGTCATCTGCTTGCTGAGAAAGATGCAGAGAACAAGGACAGATGGAATTATACTGAAACACCAAGTAAACAGACACAGAAATCACTAAAGCAAACAGGTAGAAAATGAAAGAATGTATCCTTATATCTTTCAGATTTCTGACATCTTTTTCAGAGGAGATAATCATACTTTCTTGCTGTACAAGATATAAATTTAAACCTAAGTGTAGCATGAACTGTTTTCCTAGCACTAGGGAAAGAATTTACAAAGGAAAGATGGAAAAAAAAAAATGTTTTAAGGTTTCACCAGATTTAAAGTGTTACATGAGCAAGTTAATAAGCAAAATCAATTTTAGAGAACCATTTTGGATTGGGTAGCATCACAACAAAAGATTGTGTTTCCTTGACTTAATCATGGGAACAAAATACACTGAAAAAAAAATTTTAATTGTCAAGAATAACAGAAAGAGTACATCTGCACAAATCAGTAAAACAACAACATCCATAGCTGTTCTGTCAGTAAATATAAAAGCATGTATGACTTCTGTCCTGGTTTGAGTGAAAACAGAACTAATTCTGTTCAGTGATTTTACTTTTCAGCTCAGTTCTTCTAACTAACTGCACTTTCTGAAGTTAGCAGCCTGTTTTCACAGACAGTGTCTGCTTCTAGCAGTGATAACACCTCATGTTTAGAGTTACTACCAAGGATTAGTATGCAGAGCAAGGCCACTGCTGGGTCCTGTGTACCACACTGCGGGGTGCAGAAAGTGAAAGGCTGCACCTTCAGGGAGGAGCGGACAGGACGGGTGACTCTAAACTGACCAACGAGGTATTCCATCCCATATACGCCATATTTGGTCTAGAGCTGAGGGACCCGAAGAGTCTCTGGGCTCTTCTCTCCCCTTTTGGACTGCTTTGCCAGCTTTTGCTTGGCTTGGCTCGGGTCCTCTTTCGGTTCCTTCCTCAGAGCACCCAAGGAGGACTCTCTCTCAGTTCTGCCTTCAATCCTGATCTGCGTGTTCCTGAACCCAGTACCAGAATCCAGCTCCTGAACACAGCTCCTGTCTGCTGCGGGGCCCAGTCTGGGACTCCCCCGGAGCATGCACAACATCATTGGTGACGGTGATGTAATCACCATCGGGGGATTGGGTTCCATACTGGTTTTGTATATATTTGTATATATTCCATTTTTATAATTATTAATTTCATTTTCATTAAAGCTGTTCTAGTTTCCTTTTCTAATCGCTAAGTCTCTCTCCCTTATTCCCTTTCTCTTTCCCCTCTGGGGAGGGAGGGGGGTTAACAGAGAGCGTCTGTTATAGGTCTAAGGGGCTGTCCTGACCCTAAACCGTGACAACTTCAAATCATGAAATAGCATAACCTTGTGATCTGAGACTGAAATAATTAAAATGAAAGAACCAAATATCACTGAGGGCTTTGTGTCAGGGAACTGGAAGAAGGCTACAGAGAAAACAGAGAAGTGCAATCAAAAGAGATGTGGAAAGTAGAATGAAAACTAAAAGTAGAGCAAAGCCAGAAGAAGAATGCAAATATTGGCCACTTAATTGCTGCCAGATAAGGGTAATTTAGGCCAGACATTTCACCCACATTGTCACAGACATTTCACATTGTGATGAAGTAAACTGAAGAGCCAGGATGTTCAAGTTGGGAAATGGGCAATTTAACTTTTGCAATTCCTCCCTGCCCTGGTTTTTCACCACACTCATCTCAGGGCAGAGATCAGGAGAGTTCTTCCAGACAGTCTTAACTTTTACAGAAACAAGCATCTGGGAATATGGGACCTGTGGTCCATTGCTCTCTGACCCTCTCTGACCTGTAGTAACAAGAAGACTAGTGCTTTGACACACCTTGCTACTGAATCACTGACACATTGATTATAGAATCATATAATCAATTGCAGTAGAAAAGACCTCTAAGATCATCAAGTCCAACCATTAACCTAACTTTAACGTGTACCATGATAAACCATGTCCATAAACACTGCATCTACGTGACCTAAACACAGACAGGGGTGGTTATTCAACCACCTCCTTGGGCAGCCTCTTCCAGTGCTTGATAACCCTTTCCGTGAAGAAATTTTTTCTAATATCCAATCCAAATCTCCCCTGACACAACCTGAGGACATTTCTTCTTGTCCTATCCCTTGATACTTGAGAGAAGAGACCAGTACCTACTTAATACAACCTCCTTTCAGATAGTTGTAGAGAGCTAAGTGTCCCCTGAACCTCTCCCTGAACTTACTTTTCTTCAGGCTGAACAATCCCTGTTTGCTCAGTCGTGACTCGCAGGACTTGTGTTCTAGGCCCTTCACCAGCTTAATGCCCTTCTCTGCACCCACTCCAGCCCTTCAATGTCTTTCTTGTATTGAGGTGCTCAATTAAGGTATGGCCTCACCAGTGCCATGTACAGGGTGTGATCACTTCCCTAGTCCTTCTGACCACACTATTTCTGATACAAGCCAGGATGATTTTTTCTTATTCCTCTATTCTTCTTGCAGGCCCACTTACACAACAGAAATGGGGAACAAAAATGCTGAATGGCACATGTTAGTGAATGGGCAAACAGAGAGGTCTGGTGCAGAAGAGAACACAGGAATAGAATCACAAATAGTCACTACTGGTTGACTAAAAGAAATATGCTTGAACTGTGTATGCATGGATGGTAGTCCCTACCCCAAGCAGGAGTGCCAGTTTGCAGTTACCATAGATGCTCTGGGCCCAGCGTAATGCCCAACATCTTGTTTTATATGACTGCAAAGGAGAGTTTATGGCCTTTGCAAAAGGGGATGAGCCATTCAGGAGGACTACAAAGATGCAGTGACGTTATGCAGGGAGAAAATTAGAAAGGCCAAAGCCCAACTAGAACTCAATCCAGCTATTGCTGTGAAAAACAATAAAAAATGCTTCTATACATTAATAACAAAGTGAGGACTAGGGAGAATCTTCATCTGTTACTGGGTGCATGGAGAAACAGTGACTAGGGACAAGGAAAAGGCTGAGCTACTTAATGCCTTCTTTACCCCAGTCTTTAAGAGCAGGACTAGTTGTTTGCTGGGTAGCCAGCCCCTTGAGCTGGAAGACAGGGATAGGGAACAGAAGGAGGCCTCCATAATCCAAGAGAAAATAGTGACCTGCTACACCACCTAGACATACGCAAGTCAATGTGGCCAGATGGGTTACACCCAGGAGTGCTGAAGGAATTGGTAGTTGTTCTTACCAAGCCACTCCTCATGATTTATCAACAGTCCTGGCTAACTGGGGAGGTCCCAATGGACTGGAGATTAGCAAACATGACACCCATCTACAAGAAGGGTCAGAAGGAGGATCCAGGGAGCTACAGAACTGTCTGTCTGACCTTGGTGCCTGAGGAAGTAATGGAACAAATCATCCTGAGTGTCATAACATACCATTTACAAGACAAGGTGATCATCCCAGTCATCACAGGTTCATGAAAAGCTACAGAATTGTCTGTCTGACCTCGGTTCCTGAGAAAGTAATGGAACAAATCATCTTGAGTATTATACCATTTACAGGACAACAAGTTGATCATCCCAGTCACCACAGGTTCATGAAGAGCAGGTCCTGCTAAACAAACTACATCTCCCTCTATGACAAGGTGACCCACTTGATGGATGAGAAAAAGGCTGTGTGTATATTGTTTACCTGGACTTCAGTAAAGACTTAGGCACTGTTCCCACAGCATCCTCATGAAAAAAATGGCTGTCCTAGGCCTGGATGGGTGTACACTCTGCTGGATCAAACATTGTCTGTGTGGCCAGGCCCAGAGAGTGGTGGTGAATGGAGTTAAATACAGTTGGTGGCCAGTCACAAGTGGTGTTCCCCAGGGCTCAGTGCTGGGGCCACTCCTGTTTGGTGCCAGGTTACACCAGGGGAGGTTTACGTTGGACATTAGGAAAAACTTCTATACAGAAAGCGTTATCAAAGACTGGAACAGGCTACCCTGGGAAGTGGTTGTATCACCATCCCTGGATGTATTTAAAAGCCATATAGATATGGTGCTTAAGGATGTGGTGTTGATGTGCGGAAAACAAGCTCTACAACCCGTGAAAGGTTATAAAGCAGGTAAGTTTATTACAGCGCCGGGTGCACGGGGGATTGTTCCTCCTAACTTGCACACCAAAGTGTCCATCGACCAAGTATTTATTACACAAAAGCATGCATATTTAACAGAGTTAGCTACATATTCATTATATAGGGTTGGATTATTATAATCAGTTCCAGGAACTCATTATCATAGGCTTCCTCCCATTGACACTTGCGCAATCCTTCTGATGGTCATAGTCCAGGGTCTTCGGGGGTCTTTGGGAGGAAGGCTCTCAGTCTTCCTCACAGTGTACTGTACACCTTTTGTCTCAAAATGCAGAGTTGCAATGAGTCAAAGATCACAGGACTGGTGGGAGGCTCTTCTTTATTCCTCCCTGTCTTGAAGTTAATTTCCCTTATCTACAAGCCATGCAAGATGAGCCAAGGCCCATAAAGCTGTCAAGCCTCAAGGCCTCAACATCCTGTCTCCTGTTTATCTCAGGAGGCCCCAGGATAACAATGGCTGCTCAACTTGCTTCATTATCTTTCAAGCTGAACACTGTCCCACTCAATTCAGTGTAGCAATGGCCCTGGTAGAGTTAGATAACAGTTGGACTTCATGATCTTAAAAGTCTTTTCCAACCATAGCAATTCTGTAATACTGATTCTGTGATTCTGTGATTCTGCAATTAGCCATGGAAACAGGTGACTCTGCACTTCACTCCTGCACAGTGGCAGAGCACAATAGGAATATTTGTATCCTAGTGAGGAGAAGCTCTCAGGATGCATCAAGAGATGCTATTGTTTTTTTCCTGTTTAGTGTACAAGAAGGAGGCTTGTGATCCCAAAATCCTGCAACATGGTTTCAGCCTGCAGGAAAGTCACTCAGATTTGCTAAACAGCTAGTTGAAATAATCATCCAAAAACCTGAAAGAATACGGTAACTTGCAGATCATTTGTATCAGACTGATGCTTTTGCCTGGCCTTACTGAAATAATATGACTTTGATTTGAACATAAAGGATAGGTCTCCAACAGATGCCCAGTCTTGCCAGGGTGCTCAGCCTGAGACTGTTATTCTTTGGTCTGATAGTTTCTGTCCTTGAGGTATAAAATTTAATGAAGTTCTAAAAACTCTGGTGTCAACAAGGAACACAACGTCCTCCTCCTGGGGTCCCACCTTCAAATTTATCAAGGGTTCTTGGTGGAACCTTAAATTAAAAAAACCCTGACCTCCCTACTCATCATCAAAGGTCATTAAGGGAATCATCCTTTCTTCTTTTCTTAGCTCAGGGCATTCTCGCTTAAGATGTCCCTGTTTACTTCAATGATAACATCCTGCCGAGAGAGAAATGATGTGTGGCAATTGCCAAGGTCTTCCCCTGCCTCAGCCAATTCCTCCTCTATTTACATTTCTCACACTTCTCCCTCTTCCTTTTGTCCAACCTTCCCCTCTACCTCTCTAGGATACTGGTTCTATTTTTTTTTTTTCTTCACTACCTGATCCACAGCAGATACCATCACTTTTGCTTTCTGTTTCTGCTTTTCTTCTTCCCTTTTCACAAACACTTTCTGGGCCTCCCTCAGTATATCTTCCGAAGATCTTTCACTCCAGACCTCTGTTTTCTGTACCTTCTTCCTAATATCAGGCCATGCTTTAGTCACAAAATGGACCTTTAGAAGACATTGTGCTACAGGATCTTCAGGATTCATACCCAAGATGACAAGATGACCCAACTATAGGACGAGGGAAAGGCTGTGGATGTGGTCTACCTGGAATTGCGGAAGGCTTTTGACACTGTTCCCCATAGATTTCTAATGGAAAAACTGGCTGCTCATGACCTGGATGAGAATACGATCAGCTGGATCAAGCACTGCCTAGACGGAAGGGCCCAGAGAGTAGCGGCCAACAGTACTAAATCCAGCTGGTGGCAGGTCACAAGTGGCATTCCTCAGGGCTCAGTGTTGGGGCCGTTTCTATTTAACATCTTTACTGATGATCTTGATGAAGACATGGAGTCTATCATCAGTAAATTTGCAGATGACACCAAGTTAGGCAGGTGTGTCGATCTGCATGAGGATAGAGAGGATCTTCAGAGAGACTTAGATAGACTGGATCACTGGGACACTGTTAATGGCATGAGTTTCAACAAGGCCAAGTGCCAGATCCTGCACTTGGGCCGCAGCAACCCCATGCAAAGATAGAGGCTTGGGGAAGTGTGGTTGGAAAGCTGTCTGGTGGAGAGTAATCTGGGTGTTATAATAGACAAGCAAATGAATAGAGCCAGAAGTGTGCCCAAATGGCAAAGAAGGCCAATGGCATCCTGTCCTGTATTAGAAATAGTGTGACCAGCAGAAGTAGGCAAGTGATCGTCCCCCTGTACTCAGCACTGGTGAGGACTCACCTCGAGTACTGTGTCCAGTTTTGGGCACCTCAGTACAAGAGACATATTGAGGTGCTGGAGCGGGTGCAGAGAAGGGCAACAAAGCTGGTCAAAGGACTGGAAAATAGATCATATGAGGATCGTTTGAAGGAGCTGGGCCTGTTTAGTTTGAGGAAGAGGAGGCTGAGGGGAGACCTCATTACTCTACAACTACCTGAAAGGACACTGGAGAGAGGCTGGTGCTGGTCTCTTCTCTCAGGTAATTAGTGACAGAACCAGAGGGAGTAGCCTCAAACTGAAACAAGGTAGGTTTAGACTGGAAATTAGGAAGAAATTCTTCACAGAAAGGGTGGTGAAATTTTGGACTGGGTCACCATCCCTGGATGTGTTTAAACATCGCTTGGATGTGGTACTGGGGGACATGGTCTAGGGGTGAACTTGTAGAGAGGGTTAATGGTTGGACACGATGATCCCAAGGGTCTTTTCCAACCTGAGTGATTCTGTGATTCTGTGAAATATTTCCTCATTTGGTCTCTCAGCCATTGCAAAAATGATGAGGGTGTCTCATCTTTCTCCTGCTCAATCTCAAAAGCTTTAGTAAGGCTCTGAGACTTAGGAGCAGCCTCTTTTATACCTTCTATTAATAGGTGTCTCAAATCTTTCATGTTAGTCCTATGTACTGGATCATTGTTATTCCAGTTTTGGTTCACATTAGGAATTTTTTGTTCATTCAGGATGACTCCCTGGCCTGGTGGGTTTCCTTTTTTCCATTCCTACATGGCTGACCACTTAATCATTCCTCTTTCCTCCCCAGTAAATAAAATATTAATTATGAACATCATCTCTGTCCAGGAGTAAAAATTAGGTCCTGGGAATTGATCCATCTGTTCAGTTAATCCCATGGGATCTTCAAT